>APFE031101430.1:94537-122213 GCA_000404065.3 Pinus taeda
AAAATTATAGAACAAGCATATGTTATCCTCCTCAAGCTTGACAAAAATAAAGAGGTACTGGTCAACAATGACTGGGGAAAAATTGGGAAGAAAACTTGAAGAAACTTTATTGGTAGCAAATCGCTCTTGAACATGACACTTTCACTCCATCACCATGATTGAGTCAGGTTGGGTTATTCCGTTCACCGATCATATTACCATTGGTCCACCGTACTATCCATTTTTGGGGTTAACGCTACCAATCCATTTCAGTGTCACTGATATGTTCAAGAGAAATCACTCAGAGTATTCACCAACCCAGCTTGTGTCTCATCCGCTGTAATACCTTCATGCTTCATTCTTTCTTGAACGCCACCCTAAACCCTGTATCATCAAATCATTCTCACCTCCACAAAATCATTTTCTTCGTTTCGTGTTGTAGATGTGGGATTCATTAAGGCCCTGGTATGACGGGTCACTTCTTGTTGACGTCATCTCATTATCCAAGAAGTTGACCTAGGAATAACCCTTTCAATACTTTGAAGCTTGCACGCCTCAATGGAAAGTTTCTCACTTCTAGCGACAGGTCTACATCAATGACCTTCAACCGAAATATTTTGTGTGGTTTTCGACGCCAAGTCCCATTTTCACACCACGTGAATTGCATTGTCGTACCTTGAGGGTCATCATCATTATCGGTGATTCCTCTCACGTCTGTTAACATCTTACATCATTGGCTGGTAACCATGCGATGTCTTCCCATGTTCGACTCCAGAACATATTTTCACATGGATCGACTTGTACTTTGGGCAAAGATTGAACGAGTTTGAAGACCCTGGATCTAGTTTCATCCATCCGGGCTACGATATATTCAGGGAAATAAAGACATCAAATGTACATCATTGCTTCACAGATGATCATCCAAATCAAAGGATGATGGCTCTATCAGAATCATCAGTCTGCCACACACACAGTTGTCTGTCCTATGTACATGAAAATGAATTTATAAAGCTGAGCATGGGAATGCCCACCTCAGCCAGATCATGAAAATATTATGAAGATAATGTATTGTATTGTATCTTATTACAGGTCGCCTTCTAGTTCGAAAAACCTCGGATCCTCATGATAAAGCAGTTCACCCGACATCAAAAGATTTATGACCTCATGGTTTAGGGGGCAACTGTTATAGACATATTTGGGCACTGTAACCCCAATTATATATGTCCATAAACCAAGGGCTTCTGAGTCTCTAAACGTGTTGTTTCACACCCTAAAGGATCAAGGTCAGCTAATTACATCATCTCCCAAAAGTTCTCCATGGAAAACTGCTCAGAACTGGTCAAAACTGGACCATATAGACTACTCAGTGCTAAGGGTGCGATGCATCTCACCTGCCACATGCAAAAAGTGTGATGCATACTAAAAATCCCTTCTGTAGGGTGCGATGGGGGAGAGTAGACAAATGGAAGAGACAGTTTGCAAGGTGGATGATCATGGAATCTTCTAGAAACTTCTCCTGTGACACTTGCCTCTCTGAATTCGCCCAAGGATGAGTAAGAGATCATGAATCTCCAAGTGGAACCAAGAACTATCAGAGAGAGGACAATAATCAAAATCCCAAAAGCTGACTCACCCCCCTGCAAACATCTATATATGGATCCCTTATTGCAGAGATCCAAAGGCTGGAATTTTGTATCTTGTAAGGAAGTGTTGTTAGTTTCTTGGTGGAACATCATAGTGTTGGGTGATCTAAGCTTTTGATGAGGTGAAGAAGGGCTTTCATGCTGGGAGGATGATGTTAGGTCAGATCAATGGCTTGTAACTTTCTCTTCTACTCTTTCTATCAATAAAGCTATTCAAGGTTTCCTCCACATTCTTGTATGTTTGAGTTGATATATGCATTTGTGTGGTCAATATATATCTGGTCCTATATTCTTTATGATCGTAGATCTCTGTGCTTTGATGGTATCATGTTGCTTTGGATTTACAGGTGCTCTTTGAAGTGGGGTAAGCAAGGAAGGAGTGGCAAAGATCTGTCAGAGGGGAGAGGAAACAAGAAAGGAGCCAAGAAAAAGACTGAGGTTGGTACTCTCTACTTCTCTCCTATCTACTTCTCATAAATGAAAACGAAAGTAACTTTAGTTTGTTTGTTTCTAAGATAGCTACCCGTCTTAGTGGGACTAGCAGCTCTGAATGGACACTAGATTTCCCGATAACAAAATGAAAATGAATTATTAAAGTTGAGCATGGGAATTCCTGCCTCAGCTAGATCATGAAAATATTATGAAGATAATGTATTGTATTGTATCTTCTTATAGGTCGCCTTCCAGTTCGAAAAACCTCGGATCCTCATGATAAAGCATTTCACTCGACATCAAAAGATTTACGGCCTCATGCTTTAGGGGGCAACTGTTATAGACATGTTTGGGCACTACAACCCTAATAATATATGTCCATAAACCTAGGGCCTCTAAGTCCCTAAAAGCATTTTTTCACACCCTAAAGGAATAAGGTCAGCTAATTACATCATCTCCCAGAAGTTCTCCATGGAAAACTGCTCAGAACTGGTCAAAACTGGACCATACAGACTGCTCAGTGCTAAGGGTGTGATGCATCTCACCTGCCACATGAAAATATTGTGATGCATATTAAAAATCCCTTCTGTAGGGTGCGATGGGCAAGAGTAGACAAATGGCAAAGACAGTTTGTAAGGTGGATGATCATGGAATCTTCCATAAACTTCTCCTGTCACACTTGCCTCTCTGAATTCGCCGAGGGATGAGTAGGAGATCATGAATCTCCAAGTGGAACCAAGAAAAATCAGAGAGAGGACACTAATCAAAATCCCAGAAGTTGACTCACCCCCCCGCAAACATCTATATATGGATCCCTCATCCCAGAGATCCAGAGGCTGGAATTTTGTATCTTGTAAGGAGGTGTTGTTAGCTTCTTAGCGGAACATGATAGTGTTGGGTGATCTAAACTTTTCATGAGGTGAAGAAGGGCTTTCATGCTGGGAGGATGATGTTGGGTAAGATCAATGGGTTGTAATCCTCTCTTCTACTCTTTCTATCAATAAAGCTATTCGATTTTTCCTCCACATTCTTGTATGTTTGAGTTGATATATGCATTTGTGTGGTCAATATATATCTGGTCCTATATTTTTTATGATCATATATCTCTGTGCTTTGATGGGATCATGTTGCTTTGACTTTACAGGTGCTCTTTGAAGCGGGATAAGTGAGGAAGGAGTGGCAAAGATCTGTCAGAGGGGAGTGGAAACAAGTAAGGAGCCAAGCAAAAGGTTGAGGTTGGTACTCTCTGCTTCTCTCCTATATACTTCTCATAAAGGAAAATGAAAGTAAATTTAGTTTGTTTGTTTCTAAGATAGCTACCCATCTTAGTGGGACTAGCAGCTCTAAATGGACACTAGATTTCTCGATAACACCATGGGATTTGATTGTTCATCTCTGATCACAAGAGATTTAGTTTTCTCTCTTACCAATATCCTTTTCATCTTTGCAACCTTTGACTCGTCATTGTTCATCCATGATGCCAAAGCCATTAATTGTAAATCTCCTAGCTTGGAATTAGGGTCCCATACATTCATGTCTGTTAGGGCCATGTTGTGCAAATAAAACTTAGCTATTTTGGCCCTATCTTCTAGTGTACTTTGATCAAAAAGATCAACGAACTGCCTGTAGTCCTAAAATGGCATGTTGCATCTCTATGCTAAGGTCTTAATCTCGAATTGTAGCCACTATTCTTTGAGGTAGAGAGCATAGGATTTAGTTGGCATCTTACACTCAACTGCTTCCAAAGAGAGACTGGCCATACATGCCAATTGATTCTCTCTTTCCTGTAGTTGTCCCCTCAACCATGCATTCTCTATCTCTAGTTGATTTCTCAATATGGCCTTTCTGTCTCTCAAGCCACTTATGATCTGAAAATACGATCTTAGACTAATATTAAGGTACTATAGGCTCATGTGAAAGATTTTCCTATATTACTTAGTGCAACAGATCGAAAAGATTGTGAATAATATAGACAATGAAGCAGTTAGAAAAACATAACAAATACACACATAACACAAAAAATAATCAAGGATTTCACCCAAAACTCTTGGGCCACGTCTCCTAGTCTAGCTTTCAGTGGTGACCTCTCTATTCTGTCATTAAGAACAGAGCTTTTACAAATGTGAGCTCAAATTGAGTCTCAACACAACAGGAATAAAACAACTGGGCTTTGCTTGGATCACCCAAGTCTTTCTTGAGTACACAGACTCTCCCTCTCACTCTCTATCTCTATTTTCTCTCTGTTTCAGCACTGCCTGCCTTTGTCTCTGTCATTCAGTGGCTTTTAAGCCAATCGGTGCTTGTTTATTTGTTTTCCATTTTGCGATTTCTGGCATCCCTTCTTTGTCCATTCAAATCCCCTCTGAGCATTAACCAATCATGGTGTAATGTCTTCAGTCATGGTGGCCACCTTTTCTATAATGAAAGGGACTATTGGCACGTTGAAATCCCAAAAATGTCATTTCTCTATTTACACAAAGAAATACACAAAAACGCTATAAAATCTGCCAAACTACCATTTATCGGACTTCAAATATTATCAATTTCGCCCTATAATCCTTTTGAATCGACCTTTGGTCGCTATTACAAGTCCACCATTGATCTATATGATCATTGATCCAACAATTGCTATTCATTTTGGGCGGCTTATGTGTACTAAGATTACCCTTCCGAAAAGGTGGTTTTCTATCTTCGGTGCCAAGCCGCATGTCAGCCAATGTATGGGATCGGGCGGAGCCTGTCCAATACCACTTACTGCCTAAGGCCTGCCCGAAATCCCACTCATTACGGAACTCAAAATATATATCGCTACATGTATAAAACCTTTTGGGTCCATTTTATCGCTACATTCACATTTCATTTGTTTTTTTTTTATTTAATGAAAATATGAATTTACATAGAAAAACCCTTTTCTTCCGGAACTCAAAATATATATATTTTCACCCATAAAACTCGTTGGGTCTAACTTTATCACAAGTCGCATATGTATTTGCCTCGGTCCTCTGTATTGTCGCAATGCGATTTTGTGTTGCGATATATCGCAATTTCCTATTGCATAGTCCTTGGGCCCAGGTAAGTCCTATGTGTGCATTAGCGTTGTGATAGCGCAAGTAGATTTGGATCATTGATCTACACACTTGATCAACAACCCTCATTTAATCATGTTGATCGCTATAGTGATTTCCCATAAGGCCGCACCTGATTAACTCTGCCTGCTACTGCCGATTGTGATATGGTGATCAGATCTGGACTGTTGATCGGCCAAATCCAACGGCTCGTGTGCAATGTTGCTTAAGCCTCTGTTTAACTTTTTTTTCACCATTTCTTGTTGTTTTTCCTTTGCGATAGTGTTTTCTGCCATTTGATAATGTTTTCCCTTTGTGACAGTTTTTTTAAGTATATGAAGACTTAGAGGGTTTTAGGATCCATTTTGGATCACACCTTCCCATTGAAAAAGCTTTTGGACCAACAAAAGTTGGTTTTTAAGCATCAATGAAGTGAGGATACAGCTTCCTCATTTTTCCAATCTCTATCCATTGTGTACTGCTTGTTTTTGAACCTTTGAGTCTGATTCTGAGGTACTCAACATCCCCTCTACCTGTAGTTCTCACCTTTCTGTCTAGCACTGTGTCTTCCTACAAATCATTGAGATATTCAGGCAACACATCATCAATAGAAGGAAACTGACTTTTCTCTTCAGGATCTTCAATCAATGAAGGTTCAAACAGTCTCAATTTCTTTGCATTAACAACTGAATAGATGTGCATATAAACTAGAAAATCAAGGCGAAAAGTATTTTCACCAATTTTCTCAAGTATCTTGAAAGGCCCATACCTTATTAGCTTCAGCTTCTTACCTTCACCTTGCATTCTGTCTTTGCTGATGTATAGCCAAAATTGATCATCAACTAGGCAGCTATACTCAATTCGATGCTTGTCATTTCTTGCCTTGTAGTTGGCATGGCTTCTTTCCAGCCGTTCCTACACTACCTAGTGAATTTCTTGGATTTTTTTAATGAACTTGGTTGCTTTTTCCACATCACTGTGTCCATCAACTACTATGTCTTTACCAAAGACAAAATCCAAGGGAGACTTTAGTGTAAAACCAAAACAAGTCTCAAAAGGAGATCTCTAAGTAGAAGAGTGCTTGGCACGGTTGTAAGCATGTTGCACGTAACACAAATGTTCATCCCAAAGCTTGGGATGCTTGCTGCAATAACCCTTGAGCAACTGGATCACTGTCCTGTTGACCACCTCTATTTGGCCATCTATTCGTGGATGAAATTTTGTGTTCTTCTTCAATTTGGTGTCCATCAATTCCAACAGACTTAACCAAAACTTCCCAACAAATCGAGAATCTTGATCGGATACAATGGAAGTGGGTAACCCAAAATGAACCCATACATGCTGAAAGAATAACTTCGTTGTTTGTTCAGCTATAATCTGCTTGCTACAAGGTATTAAAATACACATTTTAATGAACCTGTCCACAACAACATATAAATAATCATGACCTTTTCTAGATTTTGGAAATCCCCCAACAAAGTCCATGGAAACACTTTCCCAAGGACGAGAAGGAACTGGAAGCGGGGTGTACAAGCATACTTTTCTATTACTGGGCTTGCTTTTAGCACACATGGTACACCCTTTAATATATTTAGAAATTGTTTCATGCATTCTTGGCCAATAACAGAACCTTTGCAACTGCTTTGCTTACACCAAAATGACCTAATATAAGAGAAGTATGTGCTTCTCGAATTATGTTAAATCTTTTCATTTGTGGAATGCATAACTTTCCCAAATGATATGAGAGTTGGTCCTTAACATAATAATCCAATTCTTCTACTCGTTTTCCATGACTTAAGGTTGCATATACATCTTTAAAATCTACATCTTGAGCATATTGTTCAATGTAGCTTTCATGCATTACTAAGTTATGCTTAAGTATAGTATATGCATTTATGATTGGCCTTGACAACATATCTACAACCTTATTATGTGTGCATTTCTTATATCTGGTGACAAAATGAAATTTTTCTAGGAAACTTGTCCACCTTTAAGGTCTTGATTACTACAATTTAGTTTGTGAGTGCAAATATTGAAGTGGCTGATGATATGTATGTATGATTGTTTCTTTGCCCATTAGGTAATGTTTCCACCTTTTCACACTTTGTACTAATGCATACAATTCTTTATCATATGTGGGCCAATTAACTACTGAAAAAGTAAATGTCTCAAAATGATAACATATGGCTTTACCATGTTGCATTAACACTGGTCCCATGGCATAGTCACTGGCATCTATTTCAATCTCAAATGGTCGTTGAAGATCTAGAAATGCTAGTACTGGCGCTGTACTAATTTTTTCTTTCAAGGTGTCGAAGGCTTTTTGTTGTTTGCCTCTCCATTGAAACACCTTTTTCAATCATGTTAAAGCATGTAAGGGAGTTGCAATTAAGGAAAAGTTAGCAAAAAACTTTCTCCAATATTGTGTTGCTCCTAGGAAACTCCTAACTTCTGTAGCAGATTTGGGTTTAGGCCATCTCACAATGACTTCAACCTTATAGGGATCTATCTTCAATTCACCAACCCCTACAATGTGGCCCAAATAATTTAAATATGTTTTGCCAAATTCACATTTTGATAACTTCACATAGAAATTTTCTCTTTTCAAAACATCTAAAGTTTGCTTCACATGCTTCAAATGTTCTTCCCATGTTTTACTAAAAACAAGAATGTCATCTAAATATACAATTATGAAATCATCAATAAAAGGTTAGAGTACATCATTCATAACTCTCATGAAAGTGGCAGGAGAATTAGTTAAGCCAAAACCCTTAACCAACCATTCATATAGCCCTTGCTTTGTCTTGAAAGAAGTCTTCCATGCATCTTGTTCTGCAACTCTAACATAATGATAACCACTACACAAGTCCAACTTGGAAAAGTAAATTTGTTCTTTCAGTTGATCTAATAGATCATCAAAGCGAGGAAGAGGATACCGATTGTTGATCATTATTTTATTCAGTGCTCTGTAATCAATGCACATCATCCACGAACCATCTTTCTTTCTCACCAGTATGATTGGAGATCCACATGGTGATGTGCTTGGCCTTGTGAACCCTTTATCAAGCAGCTCATGTACCTTCTTCTTGATCTTTACATTCTCTAAAGCAGATAACTTGTACATTCCGATGTTAGGTAATGGAGCATCTTGCTGCAAATGAATATCATGTACTATTTCCCTTTTGGGTGGCATACCTTTAGGTTCTTGAAATAGGATACCATATTCTGAAACAATTTTAACCAAATCAGTTTTTTGTTTAGCATCACAGCTTCAAATACATTGGTTTTATCAGGGTTCTTTTCCTTTACAATCATCAGTAAAAATTGCCTGCATGAATTTACAATTCTTTTCATCTACCTTGAGTTTATGAGAGAATAGTTATTTTTGAATTTATGAGCTCTTACAATATATTCTATTCCATCTTTAGTGAGTTGATACTTATTTTCACCTCTATATAAAATGGCTTTTCTATCATACAAGTAAGGAATTCCTAAAAAAATACCACATATAGTGAAGGGAACTATATCTAACTCAACCTCATCTACAAAAGTTGACCCAATAGCAAACCTAAGTTTACATTGTCTAGTCACTTGTAGCTATGCTTTATCACATACCCAACCTAATGAATATGGCTTCTTGTGAGGTGTTTTTAGTAAGCCCAACTTCTTTACAATTGTTTCAGAAATCAAGTTTGTTGAAAATGAAACAAGATGATGGAGCATAGTGAAAAGAAGTCACCTTCACTAAGTGGGCCCGCTGGCTTTTTTTGGTGCAAAGTCTATTTTTAGACTATGTCTATTTTTAGACATATGGATCATGGTCTATGAGTTGCAGGATGCTATTTGTGGATGATTGGTCATGTTGGTAAAAATAGATGGACTTATATTTTTAGACATATGGGTGGAGTCTATTTTTAGACTGCCGGGCTAAAAATATAGTAGTTGAATATTATTAGCTCTTAATAATATTTTGACTATAAACATTATCTTATCCTCTTGGAGCACTTCAGTTCGAGCTACGGATGTGGCACATGAAACTACCAGAAGGAAATACGTGTTTCTTATGGGTTACCTGAGCTATTGCATGAAGGAATTTAGTTAGAACTCAAGTGGTTGAGTTTTGGTGGAGTTGAATGAGGAGTTGATAGAGTTGTGTTCAGTTTGACTTAGTTGAACTAGTTTTTTTTAGTCTAACTAACAAATACACTAGTGATGAATGATGTGAATTAGTTATTAATTAATTCACTAATTATTAACTCATGAATCAACTAAGGAATACATCAGTTAACTCAGTGCATGGATAGTTCAGTGGAGACAAGTGTTAGAGATTAGTGAAAGGGCAAGACAGCTGTCAGTTGTGACTATAGTTGTGCATGAGATCTGCACATGCATGGATTGAGTATTGCCAATGAGGATTGCATAGTATCACACTAGATTTTGTTGACAGGTGTGGGATTGCATGGTACAAACCAAGGGAATATGATTTTGGAAGCGATTCTCATCTATTCTCATGCAGGATTGCGCAATGGAGGCAGGCAAGTAGCGGAAGAGTTTTGAACTTGTGATTGATTTAGATCTAAGCTAGTTTGTGTGTAACAGGTGGAGATAGTACTGAGCACTTGTGAGGAGTATTGTACTATGTATTGTTACATGTTCTTAATCATTATAATATATAGATAGTTGGGGTTTTTCAGCTATATTCTTTCCCTGGGTACATACTGTGTTGATATGTGCGATTGATGCTTCGTGCGCATGCGAAGGTTTCTTAATATTGCTAAATTGATGATCAACGTAGAGGAGGTTATGTATTATGCATGATTCCACAAATAGTGTATAATCATGACAATCTCTGTGAATAAGTGTCATATTATTCAAAATTTCTACATGGTATCAGAGATGTTTGATTTGTAGAAGAGATTTCTATAGGATATCAAATAAAGGATTGATCATCAGATCTATTATTCAGAAAGTGTTTACATTTTATTTCTTCAGGCAGAGTCTGTAATCAGGCTAGGTAGCCTTTGGATTCATCCTCCTTTTGGAAGGTGAGATATCTGATGAAATCCCTTACAGTCGATCTCGGTACGAGAAATTCTTTGTTCTCACAAATTTTAGATCAGAAGCGATTGAGTTTTGAGCTAGTGGAGTTCGAATTTACAGCAGTGTTTTCTTGGTGTCAAAGTTGAAATGTCTTTCAACGGATTGCGATTGGAGTATGCCCTTAAGGGTAACTCGAACTATATTGCATGGAAGGATAGGATGGAGGCAGTGTTAGATGATAATGGGTTGAAGAAGTTCATAGATGCGGATGTCCCAAAACCTACTGATGTTGCTCAAGTCGGGGATTGGCAAAAGAAGACAGCAAAGTGTAGAAGGATTTTGTTGGAGCACGTGAGGGATCACATTGTGTCCAGCCTCCATGGAAAGGCTTCTCCATACTTGATGTGGAAAGCGTTGACAGATCTATTCCAAAGCAAGAGTGACCAAAGGAAGTTGGCGCTCAAGGATAAACTCAAAAACATAAAGTGTGAGAAAGGTGACAGTATGCCCAAGTATGTCACGAAGTTCACCCAATGTCGGGATGAGCTGGAAAGTGTGGGGGTGACTGTCGATGATGAGGAGTTGGTGAGCTTGGCTCTACTTGGTCTTCCAAAGAGTTGGCATTCCTATCAGGACTCTATCAATCATCGGGAGAAATTGCCAGGATGGGAGAGACTTTGGTCAGATCTTGTGCAAGAGGAGATCAGGCGGAATACCAAGGACGGATCTTCATCAAAGGCATTTGATGAATAAAATTACACTTTGGCTGCCAAAGCAAAGAAGGGGAAGAACAAGAAAGCTTCTCATTTCAGTGCGAAAGGCAAGAAGCAAGACATGTCCAAGGTGAAGTGCTTTCATTGTCACCATCACGGACATTATGCCACAAATTGTCCACAGAAGAAGAAAAATAAGCAAGCTACTGGATCTGCAGTAGGAGAGGCCTTAGCCTCATAGTTTGAGTTGGATTTTTCACTGATCGCATGCTTGGTATCAAGTGTGATGGGATCAGTATGGTTCTTGGACAGTGGTGCATCTTTTCACATGACAGGAGATCGAGATTTGTTTTCTGATCTGAATGAGAAATATCTTGGAGTGCACATCGAGATGGGCGATGATGGTAGATACAGTGTGACCGGTATTGGTACCATTTCCTTTGAGAGGGAGTCTAGTAAACCCTTCATATTGAAGGAAGTGATGCATGTTCCAGGATTGAAGAAGAATCATATCTCTGTGGTGATGTTAGAAGACAAGGGATATGATGTTTTTTTCAGTGAGTGAAAGGCTTTCCTGCGCAGTAAGACAACTGGAGAAACCCGATAGATAGGGGTTCGAGTCAAGAACCTTTATCAGTTTCATGTAGATGGTTGTGCAGCAATGGCATGCAAGGAAGAAGGAGTGGTGAGCTGGGATGATGGCGAGTTGTGGCACTGGAGATTGGGCCACCTTCACCATGGAGCCTTGAAGATACTGCAACAGATTTCTATTGGGCTTCCTAAAGGCACTCTTGCATAGTCAGATCAGTGCAAGGGGTGTAGTTTGGGAAAATTTGTGAAAGCCACCTTTCATGAGAAGGATAGTCACGCCATGACAATCCTTGAGAGAATTCACACAGACGTGTGTGGACCTTTCTCAGTAGCTTCGACAGCAAAGCACAGGTACTATGTGATCTTTGTTGATGATTTCTCTAAAAAGTGTTGGATCTTCTTCATGCAGAAGAAGAGTGAGACATACTCAAAGTTCTATGAGTTCAAAGCGCTGGTCAAGAAGGAATCATTGAAGAAGGTGAAGGCTCTTAGGAGCGACAATGGTGGTGAATTCATCTTTGGTGAGTTCAAGGACTTCTACAGCGCAGAAGGGATTCGAAGAGAGCTCATAGCTCCCCATAACCTACAACAGAACGGGGTTGCTGAGCGGAAGAATAGAACGATTGTGGGTGTTGCACGGGCGATGTTGCATGATCAGAGCCTACCCCTTCACTTGTGGGAAGAGACATGCAATATTGCAATATATGTGCAAAACCGTTGTCCTCACAAGGTACTTGGCATGAGTACACCCGAGGAGGCTTATTCTGGTAAGAGTCCTAATATCTCCCATTTGAGGATTTTTGGTTCTCCTGTTTACATGCATGTGACGAAGGATGCCAGGAAGAAGCTCGAGCCGACTGCAGAGGTTGGGATAATTGTGGGGTACACTGATACGCCCCACAACTATTGTGTGTATTTTCCAGACAGTCGCAATATTGTTGTGCGACGGGGTGTAAAATTTTAGGAGGAGAAAGCCATGAAGTGTTCGCTTGAGAGGGAGCCACACTTGCATGCAGATGAGGAGCTATTAGTTCCTAAGGATGAGCTTCAGGATGTGGATTAGCCACAAGATGAAGTTCATGGAGTGGAAGAGACCACTCATGCAGCGCCAACCATCAGAGGGCGAAAGCGCACTACAAAAGTTGAGCGATTGGCTCAAGATGTAGAGAAGGTTGTAGGACCACCTATAGCATAGCGTAGACAGAGATAGTCACCTGATCGGTACACTGGATACATGGCTCTTGTGAGCAAATCTGTCGTGACAGAGCCATCCTCTTTCGAGGAAGCTATGGAGGATCCCGCATGGGTAGATTCCATGGTGGAAGAGTATGATTCGATTGTCAGAAACAGTCCATGGGAGATTGTCCCAAGACCGGAAGGGAAATTAGTGGTGGGTTCGAGATGGATCTACAAAGTGAAGCAGGTAGCTGACGGGAGTGTGGAGAAGTACAAGGCAAGATTTGTTTCCCGAGGTTTCTCACAGATAGAGGGGATCGATTATGAGGAGACCTTTGCACCTGTCGCAAGGTATTCTTCCATACGGACAATTCTTGCTCTCTCAGCGCAGATGGGGTGGCACACTCATCAGATGGATGTGAATACTGCATTCCTCAATGGAGTCATTGAGGAGGAAGTGTATATAGAGCAGCCTGAAGGTTTCGAGATCTTCAGCAGCGAGTCGCATGTGTGCAGGCTCAAGAGAGCATTATATGTGTTGAAACAAGCACCTCGTGCTTGGTACACATAGATAGACAACTCTTTCACCGGACTTGGATTCTCTAAGTGTGAGGCGGTTGCTAACCTATACCAGATTGTGGTGGAGGGTAAGTTGCTTATCATTGTACTTTATGTAGATGATTTAATTCTAATGGGAGATGAGCCGTTGATAATTTCATGCAAGGAGGATCTTGCTCGACAGTTTGAGATGAAGGACTTGGGCCTCCTTCATTATTTCCTAGGATTGGAAATTTGGAAGCGTAGTGATGGACTATTTGTTTCTCAGGGTAAGTATGCTCGCGAGATACTAGAGAAGTTCAACATGCATGGCTGCAAGCCTATTGATACTCCTCTTCCCGGAGGTTGGAGGAAAGAGGATGCTACTTCAATGGAGGTAGTGGATGCCACTGTTTATCGATAGTTGGTGGGGTCACTTCTGTATCTGGTCAATACATGACCCGATATATGCCATGTTGTTAACCAGCGTTCACAAGCTATGGTTAAGCCAACCAAGCTCTTCTGGAAGGTAGGCAAGCATGTATTGCATTATCTCAAAGGCACATCGGGATATGGATTGTGGTATAGACAGGAGGATGAGGTGAAGCTATGTGGCTTCACTGATGCAGATTGGGCAGGGAGCCCAACAGACAGAAAGAGCACATCTGGAGGGATCTTCAGTATCGGGTCGACAATATTTTCTTGGTATAGTAGGAAGAGAGATCTGTGGCACTCAATTCAGCAGAGGCCGAGTATATGGAAGCAAGTTTGGCTGCACGCAAGGCTATATGGATGAGGAAGATCTTGGTTGGGTTGTTCGAGTCACACTTGGATCCTACAGTGATTTACTGTGATAACCAGAGTTGCATTAAACTCTCGGCTAATCCAGTATTTCATGATAGATCCAAGCACATCGACATCAGGTACCATCATATCAGAGATTGTGTGTAGTGGAGAATCATGTTACTTTCATTCCCATGGAGGATCAAGATGTTGATATCTTGACGAAGGTGCTCACCAGGAGCAAATTTGAATACCACAGAGGCAGGATAAGGGTTGCAAATAATCCATATCTTGTTGAGATGGAGTGTTGAAAATGCAACAAGATGATGGAGCTTAGTGAAAAGAATTCGCCTTCACTAAGTGGGCCCGCTGGATTTTTTTTGGCGCAAAGTCTATTTTTAGACTATGTTTATTTTTAGACATATGGATCATGGTCTATGAGTTGCAGGATGCTATTTGTGGATGATTAGTCATGTTGGTAAAAATAGATGGACTTCTATTTTTAGACATATGGGCAGAGTCTATTTTTATACTGCCAAACTAAAAATAGAATAGTCGAATATTATTAGCTCTTAATAACATTTGGACTATAAACATTATATTATCCTCTTGGAGCACTTCAGTTTGAGCTATGGATGTGGCACATGTAGCTGCCAGAAGGAAATACATGTTTCTTATGGGTTACTTGAGCTATTGCATGAAGGACTTCAGTTAGAAGTCAAGCGGTTGAGTTTTGGTGGAGTTGAATGAGGAGTTGATGGAGTTGTGTTTAGTTTGACTTAGTTGAACTAGTTGTACTTAGTCTAACTAACAAATACACTAGTGATGAGTGATGTGAATTAGTTATTAATTAATTCAATAATTATTAACTCATGAATCAACTGAATAATACATCAGTTAACTTAGTGCATGGACAATTTAATGGAGACAAGTGTTAGAGATGAGTGAAAGGGCAAGACAGTTGTCAGTTGTGACTATAGTTGTGCATGAGATTTGCACATGCATGGGTTGAGTATTGCCAATGAGGATTGCATAGTATCACACTAGATTTTGCTGACAGGTGTGGGATTGCGTGGTACAAACCAAGGGAATACGAGTTTGGAAGTAATTCTCATCTATTCTCATGCAGGATTGCGCAGTGGAGGTAGGCAAGCAGCGAAAGAGATTTGAACCTGTGATTGATTCAGATCTGAGCAGTTTGTGTGTAACAGGTGGAGATAGTACTGAGTACTTGCGAGGAGTATTGTACTATGTATTGTTACATGTTCTCAATCAATATAATATACAGATAGTTGGGGGTTTTCAGCTGTATGCTTTCCCTCGGTACATACTGTGTTGATATGTGTGATTGATGCTTCAATGTGCACATGCGAATGTTTCTTAATACTGCTAAATTGATGATCAATGTAGAGGAGGTTGTGTGTTATGCATGATTCCGCAAATAGTGTATAATCAGGATAATCTTTGTGAATAAGTGTCATATTATTCAAAATTTCTACAAATTTTACTTGTGATCCACAATCAAATAAAGTATACCCCTTTTGGTGCTTGGAAATAACTCTAATATGAAAAAGCTCATGTCTTTTCCTTTCATTATCTTCATTATCAATGGATTGTGCATAATTAATTTTAGATGCTTTAGAATTTTTACCTTTTATACATGTGGTTGTGACTGTTGTTTGATCACTTGAGTCTAACCCCAAGCCTTTCTGAATAGCAACAACATTCTTCTTCTTCTTACCACTGAACTTCTTAGGTTTCAGCTCTAGATGCAAATACCAATAGTGTTCATCATTGTGCCCATCCTTCTTGTAGTGAGTGCATGAAGGTTTGTCCTTCTGTACAATATTTGTCTTCCTCTCCTTCCATTTCAGCTTCTTCTTTTCCTTTTTCTTGCTTGCAGATGGTTTTGATGATCCCCCAATCTCTGGGTTCACATTCTTGTATCTAGCTTCTAGATGTGTAGCCTAAACTAATACATCATCTAGGCTAGTGGGATTAAACATGAGAATGGTGTGCTTCAAATAGATATGTAGACCACCTATATACTTTAGCAAAGTTCAGGTGAGTCTAGAGATATGCCTAGAGTTAAAGCTATTTTCCTAAATCCCTGGGTATAACTTTGTACACTTTGTCCCTTTAATTGGTGAAGATTTTTCCAACTCATCATTGCTTGCTGCATATAAGCTAAAGGATAGAACTGTTTTTTAATGGCAGAAAAAAATTCATTCTAGGTAGAAAGAATTTTACGATGTCTCTTAAGATCATCTTGTGTCTTGCCTTCCCACCACACTAGTGAAGTTCCTCCAAGGCGAAGGCTAGCCAGCTGAATCTTTTTCCTCTCTGAATCAATGTTCTACACCTACAATATACATCGATCTATCTAATCCATTTATCTATCTTTTCTACATTTAATTCTCCATCATAGATTGGCAAATCAAACTTTACATCTAATTTAATCAAAGATGTTTTCTTCTTTTTATTTTTAGGGCTAGGAGATGAGGATGATGGAGGTGATGGTGGAGGAGATGAGGGAGGAGGCTTTTCCCCTTTCCCTTTGCCCTCTATATGGGCATCTAGAGAAGGTTCCTTTGCTCCTTTATCTTGTTTGGGTGTGGAAGTATTTTCACCTCGACCCTTCTTAAATTCTCGATACATTTCTTCAACCATGGCTCGCATGGCCATAAAACTGTCCATGAATTGAGATTATGAGTCCAATGGGACTTCTCCAGCCATTCTCCTCTAAGAGTAGACTCTTCCAATATTTAGATTAGCCTCAATAAGTTCTCCTTCTCCTAGTTTGAGCTTTGACCTAGTTATCATTCAAGAATCCAACACAAGCTTGTCTAACCTTAGCAAACCTAAAGCTCTGATACCACTTGATCTGAAAATGTGATCTTAGGCTAATATTAAGGTATCACAAACTCATGTGAATGATTTTCCTATATTATTTAGTGCAACAGATCAAAAATATCGCAAATAATATAGACAATGAAGTAGTTATAAAGACATAACAGATACACGGATAACACAGAAAATAATCAAGGAGTTCACCCAAAACTCTTGGGCTACGTCTTCTGGTTCAGCTTCCAGTGGTGACCTCTCTATTATGTAGAAACTTTGAATAATATGACACTTATTCATAGATATTATCCCGATTATACACTAATTGCAGAATCATGGATAATACATAACCTCCTCTACGTTGATCATCAATTTGCTATATTAAGAAACATCAAGCATGCACACATTGAAGCATCAATCACACATATCAACAGAGTATGTAACTAGGGAAAGCATATCACTGAAAACCCCTCAACTATCTGTATATTATATTGATTGAGAACATGTAGCAATACATAGTACAATACTCCTCGCAAGTACTTAGTACTATCTCCACCTGTTACACACAAACTAGCTCAGATCCGAAGCAATCACTGGTTCAAATCTCCTCCGCTGCTTGCCTTCCTCCACTACGCAATCCTACATGAGAATGGTTGAACCAAACTCGTATTTACCTTGTGTAGCACTACGCAATCCTCATTGGCATACTCAATCCATGAATGTGCAAATCTCATGCACAACTATAGTCACAACTAACAGCTGTCTTCCCCTTTCACTCACCTCTAACACTTGTCTCCACTGAACTATCCATGCACTCAGTTAAATGATGTATTCTTCAGTTGCTTTATGAGTTAATAATTAGTGAATTAATTAATAAATAATTCACACCACTCATCACTTAGTCTCTTGATCAGTTAGACTAAATACAACTAGTTCAACTAAGTCAAACTGAACACAACTCCATCAACTCCTCAATCAACTCCTCAATCAACTCCACAGAACTCAATCATTGAAGTTCTAACTAAAGTCCTTCATGCAATAGCTCAAGTAACCCATAGGAACCATGTATTTCCTTCTGGCAGTTGCATGTGCCACATCCGTAGCTCGAACTAAAGTGCTCCATGAGAATAAGATAATGTTTATAGTCCAAATATTATTAAGAGCTAATAATATTCGACTATTCTATTTTTAGCCTAGCAGTCTAAAAATAGACAAAGCCCATATGTCTAAAAATAGAGGTCCATCTATTTTTACCAACTTGACGAATCATCCACAAATAGCATACTGCAACTCATAGACCATGATCCATATGTCTAAAAATAGACATAGTCTAAAAATAGACTTTGTGCCAAAAATAGCATGCGGGCACACAGTGAAGGTGACTTCTTTTCACTAAGCTCCATCATCTTGTTGCATTTTCAACACTCCCTCTCAACAAGATATGGATTATCTACAACCCCTATCCTGTAACTCTGGAATGTTCTGCATGCAACACATCTACCCGGTCCACTTGCTCCAACAACACTTGGAACAAAAACACTCCCAACTAACCCCTCTGTTGGGCTAGGAACATACTCTGATGCTGAAGCTCTACCTGCTGCTGACAGGTGCTCCCACTCTGACATCTGCACTACTACAACATCTCCATGCATCTCGCACTATTACACACCTCTCTGTGCCACCTAACACTGTGAAAAACACGTTTGCCTCTCACATTGCTGCAGCCTGCTAGCTATACGTTGTCCTGGGATTCCCTGCACTGTCGCTCTCTCTGCTGCCCCATCTGCATCTGTCTCTACCCAATTAGTCAATTCCTGCTACTGCACATTAGGGCTCATGTAGCAAGGTCTCATCCCAGAGGTTGGGTACCTGAAGGATCCTGCCCCCCCTCCTTGGGATGATCACTCTATATCGCCCCACCTCCTACCTGGAGGTATGGCTGAATGTGATCCCTCAGCCCACCGAGCTAGAAGTTTCCCCCTACTAGAGGTCTCTACATGAGTATATGTCTCTACTCGATCTCCACTCAACTTCCCCTATTGTAGTTGCTCCTGAAGCTGTTGCACCAATCATGGCTCCTCCACCATTGTTTGAGACTTCTTCTGGCTCTGCATGTTGAGAGGTAATATACCCTCTCTCTCAACAACCAAGTCTCCATCAGTGGCCTTGCTGCTCAAAGCTTTGCATGCATCTTGAACCTCAAGGGCATACAGGTTCTTGACCCGAACCCCTATCTTTCGGGTTTCTCCAGTTGTCTTACTGCGTAGGAAAGCCTTTCCCTTGCTGAAAATAACATCATATCCCTTGTCTTCTAACATCACCACAGAGATAAGATTCTTCTTCAATCCTAGAACATGCATCACTTCCTTCAATACGAAGGGTTTACTAGACTTCCTCTCAAAGGAAATGGTACCGATATCGGTCGCACTATATCTACCATCATCGCCCATCTCGATGTTCACTCCAAGATCTTTCTCATTCAGATCAGAAAACAAATCTTGATCTCCTGTCATGTGAAAATATGCACCACTGTCCAAGAACCATACCGATCCCATCACACTTGATACCGAGCATGCGATCAGTGAAAAATCCAGCTCAAACTATGAGGCTAAGGCCTCTCCCACTGCAAATCCAACAGCTTGCTTATTTTTCTTCTTCTGTGGACAATTTGTGGCATAGTGTATGTGCTGGTGACAATGAAAGCACTTCACCTTGGACATGTCCTGCTTCCTGCCTTTCGCACCGGAATGAGAAGCTTCCTTGTTCTTCCCCTTCTTTGCTTTGGCAGTGAAAGCACAATTTTCTTCATCAGATTCCTTTGATGAAGATTCGTCCCTGGTTTTCCCTTGATCTCCTCTTGCATAAGATCCGACCAAAGTCTCTCCCATCCTGGCAATTTCTCCCGACCATTGACAGATTCTTGATAGGAATGCCAACTCTTCAGAAGACCAAGTAGAGCAAAGCTCACCAAGTCCTCATCATCAACAGTCACCCCCACACTTCCCAGCTCATCCCCGCATTGGGTGAACTTCGTGAGATACCTGGGCATACTCTCTCCATTCTCACACTTAATGTTTCTGAGTTTATCCTTGAGCACCAACTTCCTCTGGTCGCTCTTGCTTTGGAATAGATCTATCAACACTTTCCACATCAAGTATGGAGAAGCCTTTCCATGGAGGCTGGACATAATGTGATCCCTCATGCCCTCCAACAGAATCCTTCGACACTTTGCTGTCTTCTTTTGCCAATCCCCGACTTGAGCAACATCAGTAGGTTTTGGGACATCCACATCTATGAACTCCTTCAACCCATTGTCATCTAACACTGCCTCCATCCTGTCTTTCCATGCAATATAGTTCGATCTACCTTCAAGGGCATACTCCAATCGCAATTTGTTGAAAGACATTTCAACTTTGACACCAAGAAAACACTGTTGCAAATTCGAATTCAACTAGCTCAAAACTCAACCGCTTCCGATCTAAAATTAGTGAAAACGAAGTATTTCTTGTATAGACAACGACTATATGGGCATTCACCAGATATCTCAGCTTCCAAAATAAGGATGAATCTAGAGGCTACCTGGCCTTATTACAAACTCTCCCTGAAGAAATAAAACGTAGTCACTTCCTGAATAATAGATCTGATGATCAATCCTCGCTTTGATATCCTGTATAAATCTCTTCTACAAATCAACCAGCTTTGATCCCATGTAGAAATTTTGAATAATATGAAACTTATTCATAGATATTATCCCGATTATACACTAATTGCGGAATCATGCATAATACATAACCTCCTCTACGTTGATCATCAATTTGTAGTATTAAGAAACATCAAGCATCGCACATTGAAGCATCAATCACACATATCAACACAGTATGTAACCGGCGAAACATACCGCTGAAAACCCCTCAAATATTTATATATTATATTAACTGAGAACATGTAACAATACATAGTACAATACTCCTCGTAAGTACTCACTACTATCTCCACCTATTACACACAAGCTAGCTCAGATCCGACGCAATCACTGGTTCAAATCTCCTCCAATGTTTGCCTGCCTCCACTGTGCAATCCTACATGAGAATGGATGATAATGGCTGAACAAAACTTGTATTTACCTTGTGTAGCACTACACAATCCTCATTGGCATACTCAATCCATGCATGTGCAAATCTCATGCATAACTATAGTCACAACTGACAGCTGTCTTCCCCTTTCACTCACCTCTAACACTTGTCTCCACTGAACTGTCCATGCACTGAGTTAATTGATGTATTCTTCAGTTGATTTATGAGTTAATAATTAGTGAATTAATTAATAACTAATTCACACACGCATCACTTAGTCTGTTGATCAGTTACACTAAATACAACTAGTTCAACTAAGTCAAACTGAACACAACTCCATCAACTCCTCAATCAACTCCACAGAACTCAATCACTGAAGTTCTAACTAAAGTCCTTCATGCAATAGCTCAAGTAACCCATAGGAACCACGTATTTCCATTTTGTAGCTGCATGTGCCACATCTGTAGCTCGAACTGAAGTGCTCCAAGAGAATAAGATAATGTTTATAGTCCAAATATTATTAAGAGCTAATAATATGCGACTGTTCTATTTTTAGCCTGGAAGCCTAAAAATAGACTCCGCCCATATGTCTAAAAATAGAGGTCCATCTGTTTTTCTCAAATTTACCAATCATCCACAAATAGCATACTGCAACTCATAGACCATGATCCATATGTCTAAAAATAGACATAGTCTAAAAATAGACTTTGCGCCAAAAATAGCCTGCGGGCACACTTAGTGAAGGCGACTTCTTTTCACTAAGCTCCATCATCTTGTTTCATTTTCAACATATTATGTCTTCAAGAGTAGAGTTTTTACAAATGTGAGCCCAAATTGAGTCTCAACACAATAAGAATAAAACAACAAGGCTTTGCTTGGATTCCCCAAGTCTTTCTTGAGTACACGGACTCTCACTCTCGCTCTCTATATCTATCTTCTCTATGTCTCAACATTGTCTACCTTTGTCTCTGTCATTCAGTGACTTTTAAGCGAATCGGCACTGTTCATTTTCCGTTTTGGGCTTTCTGGCTTCTAGCCTCTTTCCGTTCAAATCCCCTCTGAGCATTAACCAATCATGGTGTAATGTCTTCAAGTATGGTGGCCACCTGTTTTGTAACGAAAGGTACTATCGGTGCATTGAAATCCCAAAAATGTAGTTTCTCTATTTACACAGAGAGATACACAAAAATGCTGTAAAATCCTCCAAACTATCATTTATCATACTTCAAATATTATCAATTCTGCCCTATAATCCTTTCGGATCTGGCTTTGGTCACTATCGCAAGTCCACCATTGATCTATATGATCGTTGATCCAATGTTTGCTATTCATTTCAGGCAGCTTACACGTACAGAGATTACCTGCGCGAAAAGGCGGTTTTCTCTCTCTGGCACCAAGCCATGTGTCGGCCAATGTATGGGATCAGGCAGAGCCCGTCCAATACCACTTGCTGCCTAAGGCCCGCCCGAAATCCTGCTCCTTACAGAACTCAAAATATATATCGCTGCATGTATAAACCCTTTCGTGTCCGTTTTATCGCTCCATTCGCATTTCCTTTGTTTTTTGTTTATTTAACGAAAATGTGAATTTACATAGAAAACCCCTTTTCTTCTGGAAATCAAATATATATATATATATATATATATATATATATATATATATATATATATTATATATATATATATATATATATATATATATATATATATATATATATTTTCTCCCATAAAACCTGTCGGGTCCAACTTTATTGCAAGTCGCATATGTATCAACCCTGCTCCTTTGTATTGTCACCATGTGACTTTGTGATACGATATATCGCATAGTCCTTGGGCCCTTGTAAGTCCTTCTGTGTGTATTGGCGATGTGATAATGCGAGTAGATCTGGACCATTTATCTACACCCTTAATCAATGGCCCTCATTTAATTGCGTTGATCACTATTGCAATTTTCCATAAGGCCGCGCCTGATTAACTCTGCCTGCTACAACCGATTGTGATATGTTGATCAGATATGAACCATTTAACTTTATTTTCACCATTTCTTCTTGTTTTTCCTTTTTGATAGTGTTTTCTGCAATTTGCTAATGTTTTCCCCTTGCGATAATTTTTTAAGTATATGAAGAATTAGTGGGTTTTAGGATCCGTTTTGCATCAACTTAGCTCTCTTCCCATCTCCTTGAGTCTCTCTTCCATGTGCCCAATGTAGAAAATATCTACAAATCCAGTTCTGATACCATGTAGAAAATCTTATGGTAGGTTAACCGGATAATGCAATATAAATCAAAGCAGAATACTATAACTTGCTTCTATATCAATTTGCAGAAGCTTAAAGATCGAGCTAAACAATATAACCAGAAGAAGAAGAATCAATGACACAATACACATGATAATACTTTGGGGAAAGCCTCAGCTAAAAACCCCACACTATTTTATCATCATACATGGTGGAAATACTTAGGAATTATACAAAGCCTTAGCTCTCATAGCTAGCTAGCTCTTATTACAATCCTCATAGATGCTTACAATCAATCTTGGCTTCTCTCCATCCTTCCTCTCTACCCTCCAAGCTCCTATTTCCTTGCGCTGTTCCTTGTGGATGATTCTCCTTCAACCAAGTGGAAAACTCCTTCCAAGACTACGCAATCCTCAAGGATTAAATCCTTGACTGCATGCATGAGTTTTCTTGATGAGAAAACACATGAAACTGATAGTACACTATCCTTGACTTTAATCTCAACTGGTTCTTTCTTACAATAGACATGCATGTGTTTCAGATGAGGGAATCTTCAGTTAACTGGAGTAGCATTAGTTGATTGCATTCATGCATCAACTGACTGTTAACTCATTATTAGTTCCTCAAAAATCTTGGGACTAATTTAACTGGACTTAACTCAGTAAACTGAGTTAACTAATTACAACTAAAATATAACTCAATCTTATCTCCTTAATTTAAGGGATAACTCTTGCATGACTTCAGAAAGACTTATAACTTGAATTTCTCCAGCTAATTAATTTGAAATAAATTAATTAATTATTTCCAAGTACCTCTTAAGACTAAATTCAATTTTAATTCACAATTTAATTCAAGGACAGATTAAATTGGAATATTCTTGTTGCCATATTTCAACACTCCCTCTCAACAAGAAAGGGATTATCTACCACCCCGATCTTGTCTCTATGGAACTCGAATTTACACTTTGACAATGACTTTGTCAAAATTTCAACATCTTGCTCCTCTATTGGAATATACTACAGCAACATGATCCTCTCGACCTATGAAAAGCCATGGGCAATAAATCTTTCCTTATGATTCTCCACACTACCATTAGCAGCTTGCTTTGCCTTGTAAAGCCAATGGGAACTCACAACTTACTTGTTCTACGATCTTGGAACCATGTCCTAAACACTGTTGCGAACTATGGAGTCATACTCCTCCACCATAGCATCAACCCAACTCGGTTGCTGAACTGCTTCCTCAAAGGAAGATGCCTTGATCTCAACACGTTCCCCAAAAAGGGCCATGTATCCAGTGTACCTCTCAGGTGACCTCCTCTGTTTGTGCTGAGAAGATGGTGCTCCCACATTCTCTCTCACATCCTCCAACAATCTGTCAGCCTCTCTTGTGTGCTTTCGTCCATCTCTAGAAGACTTTGCTTGAGTGGATGTCTCCACTCATGGAACCTCTACATGCAACTACTCTGCATCAGTTTGAGGCTCCTCCTCCTTAGGAACCAACAATTCCTCCACAGCCTGTAGTTGGAGCTCCCTCTCAAGGGGAAATCACATGGCCTTCTACTCATCAAACTTGAGATCTATGCGAACCATTGTCCTCTGACTGGTAGGCAAGTACACCCGATGGTTGTGAGGTGTATCAATGTACCCCGAAAATATCCCCAACTTTGTTGTCGGCTCAAGCTTCTTCCAGGCATCCTTTGTCACATGGCAATATACCGATGAGCCAAAGATCCTGAAGTGACCCACATCTGGTCTCTTACTGGACAAAGCTTCCTCTGGGGTCTTTATCCCAAGTATGCAATGCAAGCTTCCATTCTACAAATAGACTATTGTGTTGCATGCCTCAGCCCACAAGTGAAGTGGTAGGCCTTGGTCATGCAACATTTCTCATGCTGCCCCTACAATAGTTATGTTCTTCCTCTTAGTCACCCCATTCTATTGTGGGATATGAGGTGCCATCAACTCTCGTTTAATTCCTTTCGTTGCACAGAAGTCCTTAAATTCTTGAGAGACATATTCTCCCCTGTTGTTGTTTCTCAAGGCCTTGATCTTCTTCCCTGACTCTTTCTCGACCAAATCTTTGAACTCACAAAACTTTGTGAAAGTTTGGTCCTTCTTCTACATGAAATAAATCTAGCATTTACGAGAATAGTCATCAATGAAAATCTCATAATACCTTTGCTTCACTATGGATGTCGTCGAGAATGGTCCACACAAATCAATATGAACTCACTCTAAGATAGCCTCTACTCAATTGTCTCAATCATGAAAGGAAGACTTGGTGTACCTTCCCAAGGTACAACCTTTGCATGTGTCAACTTGCTCAATTTTACCTTTGGGAAGTCCTGTAGATATATGTTGCATTACCTTGAAATCCCCATGATGCAAATGGCCCAACCACCTGTACCACAACTCACCAATGTCTTGGCTTTGCACCAATTATGCTTTCATACTCAATGTTGCACAATCATCTACCTCTAGTTTATAGTTATTCTTCACCCAAATCCCTATCCTCTTGGTCTAACCCATGGTTATGTGTCTTAGGAATGCCTTTCCTTTACTGAAGACAACATCATAGCCTTTTTCCTCCAACATTGCGACTGATTCCAAGTTCTTCTTTAGTCTAGGCACATACTGCACATATATCAAGGTGATAGGAGCTCCATGCTCCCTCTGAAAAGAAACCATGCCCACTCCTAAGACACTATACCTTCTGTTGTCACCCGTCTTTATGCACATATTAAGGTCTTTCTCCTCCAAGGCACTGAATAAATTTTTATCACCGGTCATGTGGAATGAGGCTCCATTGTCAAGATACCAGACACAACCCATCATTGATGATACCATGCATGTGATGAGCGTAAAGTCCATTTTAAACTGAGAGGTTAATGCCTCACATTCCTATCCTTCCGAGGATCTCTTCTTGGACTTATTCGATAGGCAATTAGTTGCATAATGTTCCATATTGTGACAATTAAAGCATCATACTTTAGACATGTCACCCTTCTTCCCTCCATGAGAAGAATTCAATTTGAAATGGGAAGCCTTCCCCTTCCCTTTCCTTGCCTTACTTCCTAAGGACAGATTTTCTTCATCATCATTCTTGGATGAAGAACCATCTCGTGTGCTCCTCCTGATCTCCTCCTACATAAGATATGACCATAGTCGTTCCCAATTTGGCAGTTTGCCCCTTCCATTCATAGAGTCTTGGTAGTTATTCCAACTCTTTGAAAGGCCAAGGAGAGTGAGGTTCACCATATCATCATCAGCAGTAGTTATTCCCACATTGCCAAGCTCATCTCTACAGGTGGTGAGGATGTTCAGATATGTGGAAATAGTATCACCCTTCTCCATCTTGATTCTTCGAAGCTTATCCTTGAGCGCCAATTTCCTCTGGTCACTATTATTCTAGTAGAGGTCCTTCAATTTCTTCCACATTGAAAATGGAGTATCCTTCCCATGGAGACTCGAGACAATATGGTCTTGAACTCCCTCAAGGATGATCTGTCTCGCCTTTGCCACACACTTCTTCGGCTCAGCCAACTCTTGTGCATTAGTTGAAGCTGGCTTTGGGATTTCATGATCAAATGAATTCCTTCAAGCCACTATCTTCTAATATAGCCTCCATTCTATCTTTCCATGCTATGTAATTTGAGCTACCTTCCAAGGCATACTCGAGTCTCAAGCCATAGAACACCATTGGCCAACCTTGAAGTATGATATGAATTTGATTTTCAACTACAACCTCAAACTTCAAAATTTGAATTCACTTCTCAGTATACTGTTCATAGCTCTAATACCATGCAGAAAATATTTATAAATCCAGCTCTAATACCATGTAGAAAATCTAATGGTAGGTTAACCCGATAATGGAATATAAAATCAAAGCAGAATACTATAACCTACTTCTACTATCAATTTGTGAAAGCTTAATTATCGAGCTGAACAATATAACTAGAAGAAGAAGAATCAATGACACAATACACATGAAAATACTTTGGGGAAAGCCTCAGCTAGAAACCCCACACTATTGTATTATCATACATGGTGGAAATACATAGGAATTATACAAAGCCTTAGCTCTCACAGCTAGCCAGCTCTCAGTACAATCTTCACAAATGCTCATAGGTAATCTTGGATTCTCTCCAGCCTTCCTCTCTACCCTCCAAGCTCCTACTTCCTTTCACTGTTCCTTGTGGGTTATTTTCCTTCAACCAAAAGGAAAACTCCTTCGAAAACTGTGCAATCCTAAAGGATTAAATCCTTGACTGCATGCATGAGTTTTCTCGATGAGAAAACACATGCAATTGATAGTACACTATCCTTGACTTTAATTTCAACTAGGTATTTCTCAAAATAGACATGCATGAGTTTCTGATGAGGGAATCTTCAGTTAACTGGAGTAGCATTAGTTGAGTGCATAAATGCATCAACTGACTATTAAATCATTATTAGTTCCTCAAATAGTTTGGAACTAATTTAATTGGACTTAACTCAGTAAACTAAGTTAACTAATTACAACTCAAATATAACTCAATCTTATCTCCTTAATTTAAGGGATAA
>APFE031101431.1:0-16878 GCA_000404065.3 Pinus taeda
GCGGACCCACCTATGATTTTGTGCATGATTTTCGCACATGTTTTTTTGGACGCGATGGTTTTTGGTCCATGGTTTTGGACGCGATGGTTTTTGGTCCATGGTTTTGGACATGATGGTTTTCAGTCCATGGTATTTGATGCTTCGACATGTATAAATATGTATTGTAACATTGAAACGAACATAATGAAAAATCAAGCTGGTAGTGCCAGTTTTAGAATCTAGTGGGAAATCTCTGTGTATACGTGTTCTATGTGTTATGCTCTTGCATTTTTATTTTTCCTGTGATTTAGAATTCGTATGCAGGTAATTTCTGTACGAGGTTAAAACCTACACTGAATCCAAAAATGCAAGCCATTTGCAATTTGGAGCTCCCAATCCTAATCGCCGCGCTAGTGGCGCGGTGCATAGGGAGAAAAAACCTATGTTGTGACCAAAAATCTCCCATGTGACCAAAATTTCCCCAAATTTCTTGAAATTTGGGCTGGAGGTTCTCTAAGAGGTACTATGCTGGGCCACAGAGGCTTCAGCCAAGATTCGGTGCCGATCTTTCTCTTTTTTCCTCTTTTGCCTCTTTGTCGCCTTGCTCAATTTTTCCTTCAAGCTCCTTATCCGAGCCTTTGAACTGATGTTCCGTTCCCTGTAATGATAAACCATCCACCTTAGTATGGCTTTGTCCCTGTTGGCCTTCTCCAGCAGTCTCTCAAGGTGGATGTTGATACGCTCGAGCTAAGACTCACGGTCATTGTTAATTTCTTGCTCCAATGGAGTGAGCTCAATCCTCATATGTTGGGCAGCTTGGCGATTCTCACGGATGCTTTGCAGCTCCAGGATCTCATGCTGGTCCTCAAGCTATTTTTTCCTCCACTCCAAATACCTGATAATCCATTTGGCCCTCTCCAAATTAAGTGACAAGTCTTGGATCTTCGTTTTCTGCTCCTGGATGGTCCTCCTGAGTTTGGCACTCTCCTCATCTGCATCATCATCATGAATGAGGATAAAGTCGGCCTCTTGCTCACCTGATGGCCCCTCTTCATACATGGGCCTCTTACCCTTGTCTTGTACTTGTGTTGTCGATGCTAGAAGCGAGGCCCCTTCCACCTCGGGTGGAGATAACACTCACTTTGCTGCTGCAAACAAGTGCCTACTGCCTCTCTGATAGGTGATGAATACTGGCATAGTAGTGGTCTCATGGTGCTCATACTGATGAGGTGGACCACCTATCTCATGTTCCGCCTCTGATAATACTTGTGAAGTGCTAAAGAGGTCACGGGAGATGAAGTCCTCCCAAGCAATGCCCTGTAATCCCAACTGATGATCCACCAAAATCCGGATAAGAGCAAAGTGATAAACACTGTTAAGTTGCTCCTGAGGGGTCTTGTGTTGCATGAAGGTGTTCATCCTCTCTATGTTCATGCAAATGAAAAATGGGAGGTTCATCATTCGTACCCTGGTAAAGTGCATGATTCACCTGATCAATTTCATGAGCGGAGCATATTTGTCTTCAAAATATCTGAATGGAAAGACTCTTGTGAGTTGCCTCAAGAAACTGGCCTTAATGTAAGGCTCATAATGTTGCCTATCCACCTTCTGTTTCTTGTGCCACTATTCTCCAACATTTGGTATGCCGGTTGCTAATGAGATAGTTTCGGGTGTCAATGTAAAGGTGACCCCAGCCAAGATAGAGTGACCTCCATGTAGGTGAAGCACAAAAAGACAGGCCAACTCATGATGAACTCTAACATTATCCACTCTATGACAAAATTCAAAACATGATAGATGATGGAAGCATGACATAGCAAGAGGGCAGGCCTACAATTTAGTGAGGGTGGTTGGCTCATCCCTAACATGTTTGCCACTCTTGTGATGTCTCCTGGGAGCTTGTTCTTCTGAGGATGAATCACTTTGTGTCTCCATCTCATACTCTGATGAATTCTCAGATGCCATGACTGCTATGTGTATTGTACTTGGGCTGCCCTTTGATGATGGTATGAAAGTAGTTGTTGTTGTGATATCTGCCACCAAGGGGAACAATGAAAAAAGGGAGTATTAGGAGGGGAATAATATGATGGGAATAGGGGTTATGGGGAGAAGTTTTGTTTAAGGATATGTAGGAGGGTTTGGGGATTTGCTAAGGTAGGGTTTTGGTGTTTTGATAAGGTAGGGTTTTGGGGTTTTATAGTTGACAAATGAGTGGAGGGGATAGGGAATAGGGTAGGAATGTTTTAGGGTAGGGATAATAGGGAAAAATGGGATAGGGGAAATAGGAAAAAATGGGATAGGGGGGAAGGGAAAAATGGAGAAAAGGGGAAAAAATGAGAGGAAGGAAGAACCTTGGCATCCACACACAAGTTTGGAAACCCTAGCAACAATGGCTTTGATGTTTTCTAGTGGTTGGTTTTATGAGTTTTTGTTGCAATTATACATAGCCATGAACCACCATAACCTTCACAAATGACACATTGTTTGACTTTTCTTCCAAACAGAGTTTTGAAGAACAATCAAAGTTTGTCCACATGGCGATGAAACTCTTTGAATCATAACTTTGTAAGGGCCTTCCTTTGGCCCGTATGGCTTTATTAGACATGTTTGAGGACCAATTTATCTGATCTCTAGACCTAACGACTGAATATGACTCTAGTCCATTAAGGATCAAACATTGGCTATCATGGACCTTAGTGAACCTTGACAAAAGACCTGAGCTAGCAGGTGCCAGACATGAGGGGAACTGACTAACAAGACCTTTTCCGTCAGATTATGGCATGCCCTTAGCAGAATGCAGATGAGTGAATGGAGCGAGACACCTAAAAATGAAATGCATAAAGATTTTTGATGTTTGACAGAGGACTGAAAAGATCGACTCTAACACGGGGGGTACATGTGGATCCATCCAAGATCCAATTCATCCGATATTGACCATCTCTAACCACACAAACAGAGCTCTGTAGCTTTTTACGTCTTGCCAACTTCTACCGCAAGTTCATGTTGGGATTTTCTCATATCACTTGGCCCTTGAGTCAAGTCACCAGGGGAGGAGTGAAAGCAAAATTCTTTTGGTTCGAATCTCAAAAAAAGACATTAATAGAGTTAAAAGATCGCCTCTGCTCAACACCAATGCTCACATTACTAGACTTGCAACAACCATTTGAGGTCAGGACAGATGCCTCTGACTATGCTATTGGGGCAGTCCTTACTCAACATGGGCATCCAGTGGCATATCACAATGAGACACTTTCAGAAACAGTCCAGAAATATCCCACTTATGACAAAGAGATGTATTTGCTTGTGTAGGCCTACCGATAATAGAAGAATTACATTTTGGGGAAGGAAATGGTCTGTTGGCATTATGATTCTGGTATGGCTCTATGATACAGGTGTTGTACTTGATGGCAACTCACTCAAGTGGAAATCATCTGTTCAAGCTCTCAAAATGATGGAAATTAAGAGGCTCGCAGGTGAATGGTTCAAAAGGTGTGGACCCACAGGTTGCCCATACAGAAGGTGCGGTCATACCCGCAGGTTACCCGTTCAGAAGGTGCGGACCCAAGTGCACACACTTCAAGGCAGTAAAGCGCGCTCTCATGGGGTTTCTTATGTTTGGCTCGTGGTATTTAACCCGCCGATCTTGATTCTATGGTTTTGGCCCATGGTATTGCTTTATATTATTATTATTATTGAGCCCCATGTTTTTAGGCCCCTTGTATCGGTTATCTATGGTATTGATCCATGATTTTAGGAAGAGCTTGCCTATATAAAGCAAAGGAGATCACTTGGCTAAGTATCTTTTGCAAGTTGAATATCTTAAGATCGGAAATATCGGGTTATTGTTCCAGTGAAGTTAAAAGCGAATCTATGAAGGATAATCTCTCGAGCGCATGATCAGATCTGAGCATCTGACTATCAGTGGCACACTGGGGGATTGCCATTTCGGCCCTAATCAGAAGTACACAGGTGATTAACGGTGCAAGTGCATGGGTACGCAGAGCAGAAGAAGGCAAAGTGCGTGGGTGCGCAGAGCAAGAGAAGGCAAAGTGCGTGGGTATGCAGAGCAGAAGAAGGCGCAGTGCGTGGGTACGCAGTGCGACAGAGGTTCAGGTGCGTAGGCACAGGGAAAGTACGCGGCGCTTCAGAAGCTGCAGGTGCGTAGGTACGCGGCGCGATAACATCTGTGGGTGCATGGCTACAGTAGCAGTATGAGGCGCGATAGTATCTATGGGTGCGTGTCTGCAGTAATAGTGCGCAGCGTGATTGAAGAGACAGTGTGTGGGTACGCGGTGTGGCAGAAGGGTCTCTGCGGGTATACGCAGGGAAGCAGAAGGAGAAGTGCGTATGCATGCAGACCAGAGAAAGGAAAACTGATTATCTGTCTTAAGATCTTTTGTTGGTTGAATTTTTTTGTTGATAAGGTGTTCTGGGTTTAGTTTACTGTTACTGTTGATCTGGTTACTCCACTGGCTGGGTGATTTTCTTATACTTGATGATCTCTTGATGTTTTATGGATCCAGTTTGAAAATTTATGAAAAGTGATCCTTGAGAGAAAAGAAGTAGGGGGTTGTGGCTCCCTTCCAGGAGAGACTGGAAAATGAGAGAGAGTTGTAGCTCTCTGCAGGTTGCAGCCTGCGTACTGGTAAAGGACTGCACCAGTACAAAACCTTTGTAAAAGAAGTTTCTAATTTGAAAGAAGATAGAGACATATTGCAGCAGGTGGTTTTCACCCACATTGGGTTTCCACCTTATATCTGGTGTTCTTTGATGTGACTATTTGTTTTTCTTGTTCGTGCTCATTATATTATGGTACTGATATGCAAAAATAATTCAAAGTGTAAATAAGGAAGATTTGGTAAAAGAACAAGATAATACTGATTCACGCCCCCCCCTCTCAGTATTATTTTCAACAGTGACAAGTGTGGGATTGCTAATAGTTTGCAAGAGATTGTGGAGTGCCCTTAGCTTTGTATTAAAGCTTGTGAGTGAGAAAGAGATATTGTTTGATTGGGAGACCCATCCTTGAGAGTGAATGCTTGAAGAAACATACTAGTTGGACCCTCCGAGAAGGCTTGTGACGTCAAGACTTGGTTGTAAGCTTTTCTCTTGATTTATTATTAATACAATCAATGATGATTTCCTATGTCTTGTATGTAATTTACTTGATAGCTCATGATTTCTTGACTTTATGAATAAATAGATCATTGTTGTTCTCGATTACGTGCTTTGTTGTTTTCTTGTGGTGTTTCATGTTGATTGCTCATTAAGGAGAATGAAACAGACGCTGGAGCAATGCAACGGAACTTCATCAACCACCGGGTTGAGGTAGGTCTCCAATGATGACTATTTAAGGGAATCAATTGTTGTTTTGTCTTTGTTGTGACTAGAACCATTCTAGGGCTAGAGGGGTTGCCTCTGTCCGCAGAGGGAACACTTTCCTACTTCACAAGGCTTCAGTCTAGGCATCCATGGTGACTTGGGGACTTCCGCTAGTACCTCTGCAACCTCTCAAGTAGCTCCCTCTGCCTCCATAACAACCTCCATCATAGCCCCCTCTATTGTCACTACTTCAATGTCCATAGCTACGGATCCTAGGATAAAATCACGAATGAAATTGCAGTCGGACTCTAGAAGTCAATCAAACACTAGGTAGTCAAGCAATTCTTTGAAGAATGCATGGATCATGCTTGTCTGAGAGCTTAAAAACTTAATGTTTAAAATGCCAAGTGTTTTTCGTTGGGCCTCCACATGTAATTTATAGGCCATTTTGAATTCAAGTCGACCATCCCCCCAAATTCAGTTCATTAACGCCAAATTGGATGCAGATTTCCAAGGATATTACCCATAAATTTCATCTTAAATGTCGGTCGCCCACTCCATTTGGTCGCATTCTCATCGTCAAATCATGAAAAGTGACTTTAATGGTCACTCTCTGGCTGACCTGCATGATTTCTTCTCGGGTAGTGCAGCACCCTCCACATTGTCACGAACCCTATGACATCTCCTTGTTCCACACAATCCTCTAATCACGAAGTTCCCCAACCCGGGTAGTGTATTTTATAGTCTCACGCCTCCTTTCAGCTACCTGGAGCGCTAAGGCTATGATACCTTCATATAGTCACCTAGCCAAATCACCGGTATATGGCTTCAATCAGCTACCATTCACCTTCCTTGGGAAGGAATCTCTGTTCAATTTAACCAAATGAACTACTCCACCGTCGGTAATTTCCTTAATGACATAGGGCCCTAGCCAGTGCATCCTAAATTTCCCTAGAAATTTATCAAACTTGTTGTCATATAACAAAACAAAATCATTTACCTTAAAGGTGCACAATTTAAGGTGTTGATCATTCCATGTTTTTTCGCACTGCTTTTGGACCTGTTGGTGAAATCTAGCCAAAAACCTTTCTTCCTCAAGCTTAGCAAGCTATGCAAGCCTCTCTTCCATGGCTCTGTGATCCGTCATACCCCTGAGTGCCGCTATGCCCAGACTAGGAACAATGTATTCCATGGGCATCACTACTTCAAGACCATACACAAGCCTAAAGCATGTCTACCCAGTCAATTTTTTGCATGTCGTTTGATAGGCCCATAGTACTGTAGGTATGCATAGGTCCCAATCACTTCACTAAGCATTGTAAACCTTGGTCAATGCGTTCTCCAGTACCTTATTGAATGCTTCCATCATCCCATTACCCTATGGATGATAAGGTGTGTTTTTCTAGTGATATACCTGAAATTCCTCCATCAGCACGCTAATCATTTCATTCAGAAAGTGCGTATCACGATCACTCATCAAAATATTTAGACACCTAAATTGTATCAGTACATACTCAAAGAGAAACTTCTCATCGGTCACTCCTATGTAGTCCTTCATAGGTTGTTCCTCTGCCCATCGAGTCAAATACTCAGTCGCGATGATAATGTACCGCGCTCCCATCTTCTTTCCTTGGAGCTGAATGGGTCCCACAAAATCTATCGCCCATTTCTCAAAAGGTTGTAACATCATCTATGGGTTCAAGGGAAGCTCATCTCTCCGCGATGATCTTCTAGTCCTTTGACACACATCGCATGCCTTATAGTAAGCTTTTGAATCTTGATGGAGGATTGGCCACCACAATCCTGTACGTAGAATCTTTTGTGCAGTCGCCCTTCCTACATAATGCCCTCCTATGGCACCCCCATGAGCATTTGCGAGGATACTGCTCCTTTCAAACTCGAGTACATATCTTCGTAATACTTCATCAGACCCCATTTTGTACAAATGTCAAACAATGACAGAAAAGTCAATCACGCGCAACACTAACTCATTTTTCTGCTGGATAGTGTAGCCTTTTGGATAAATTCCTGTCATTAGGAGGTGCGTGATGTCTTCAAAGTGACCATTCGCAACACACACTGGAAAGAGTTGCGCGTCAGGAAATCCCTCCTCCAAATTAGTGGGCTCTTCCCCTGTTTCGATGTGCGACAGATGGTCTAGTCTCGAATTCAGTCTTCTAGGCTTCATAATAACTTCAAAATCATACTCTTGGAACAATAATAACCACCTACAGATTCTCCCCCCCAACATATTCTTATTGACCAGGTATTTCAATGCATAATGATCCGTATACATCTTAAAATGTCCACCCAGCAAATAGTGTCTAAACTTCTAAAGTGTGTATACCATGGCTAGTTCGTCGCACTCGGTGGTGGAATAGTTCTTCTTGGCCTTGGATAACCTCCTGCTTGCAAATGATATAGGATGGTCCAATTCTCCTCTGCCAACATGTGTTAGCACTACTCCCAGTGCTAGACATGATGCATCTATATGTACATGAAACTCCTTCTTCCAATCTAGGAAGACTAAAATTGGCGCGATTACCATTTTCCCCTTCAACACATCCAAACCTTTCTGACATTCCTCGTTCCAACATAGCATGACATCCTTTTTCAACAGCTTCTCCATAGGCGCGATGATCTGGGCATTGCCCTTAATAAACTTCCTATAGTACCCATTATGTCCCAAGGTTGCGTGCATCTGTTTCACACTCCTTAGTGCCTCCAAGTTAAGTATCACTATGATCTTCGCGGGATCTACCATCAGCCCTTGTCTGCATACCACATGACCCAAAAAAGTCCCAAAAGGGACACAAAATGGACACTTCTTCAGATTGAGCACAATCTGGTACCTTCAAAAAGTATCTAGCATTAAGTGCAAACTGGCCACATGGAATTTTACCAACCCAAAAACATTCTAGTCATCAAAGTACACCTCAAGAAACTTATGAATGAAGTCTTTGAATGCAACAATGACTACGTGCAAAAAAATTGCAGGCGCACTCTTTAATCCAAAAGCCATTATGGTGTACTGAAAATATCCCCATTCAGTCGCAAAGGTCATCTTGCTTCTATCTTCAGGTGTGATTTTGATTTGATGGTACCCAAAAAACCCATCAGTGAAGGAGTACGCTTCCTAGCCACCTACAGTATCCAATACCTCATCAAAGAACGAAGTTAGGAAAGGATCATGCATGCAAGCATCATTCAGCTTCCTGAGATCTATGCATATCCTTATTTCATCCTTTTGCTTCTTTTCCTGTACCACCATTGGACTCACCCAATCAGATTCTTCTACAGGCTCAATGATGCCTATTGCGAGCATCTTATCTAACTCTAACCGGACCTTATCCTTATACTTCAGATTGAGACGGTAAGGTCTTTGCTTAACCAACTTCGGGTCGGGTTTTAACGTGATCTTCATAACGCCTAGGTCCCCTATGATCCCCTTTAATTACGTAAAATTAGTAGGCAACAAATCCTAGTATTCGCGGAGAAATTCAACGACCTTTTCTACCGTCGCACCATCCCAGTAATCTCTAATATTTGCGAATTTGGGCTCCACCTCTGTACCAATATTTATCTATTTAGTCTTCAGTTGCACGGTTATATTGGGATTCTCGATCTGCATCCCTCGAACTCACAGTGACCCTTGATTTCAGGGATAGTAATATTTTGTGGGTCCTCATATTCTTCTTCAATAGTCATGTTATAGCATTCCACCACGTGGATCAGTTGAGTATTCCGATCGGGTTGAATCAGATCCAAAGGATCCTACAGTATCCTAAAGATTGTTGCTTTAACTTCTTGCAGCGCTTCGTCAATATAGTCAAACTTGTATTCGAAGCTGAACGTCATTATGAACCCTTCACGCAGAATATCCCATTCGCTTGTGCCATGGTAGAGCTTTGTCTCCAAGTACCAGTTCATCGGGATGACATCCAAGGTATGGAAAAACAACTGCACCCATTCAGGTTCGAGCTTCACTCCATAGGCCTTAGCCCATTTGGCTAAGTGTGTGCATGAATCATCCTTCCCATCATACTTATCTATCACTCATACCTTCAGCTTCCCAAAGTGTTTTCTCATCATCCTCCCACACTCGCGCCAATCATCAAAACTACCCTTATGCGTACCCCACCATCTCGTGGGCTTAGCACAGTGCCCAGTCCAAAGCCTAGAAGGGTTGCTTCTCTTGTACTTCTCTCTCAAATGCATCCAAAAACACATCCACATCATTCAAGCCATCGTAAGTGGGTATATTTCTTACCTTTGATGACACACACCACAATGACAGAGTCATCATGTTACATCTCAGTGTTGCTACTTCATGTAGCCAATTCTACCAGTGCTCTAATTCTTCATCTAATTCTTATTTGCAAGAACTCTCGCGATCCCATGTAATTCATCCATCTACTATCGAATTCACCCAATCTGGTCACGCACTGTTATCTTATATATGCAATCCAAATCGTCATTGCTTTCGTAATCACGGACTGGTTTAATATAGCTCGATCCTTCAGCAAGATCTAGGGGTACTATTACGTGAAGCGATTTCTTTTCAAATATCCTCTTTTGCTTCTTTAGATTTATTACCTCGTTCATGTCAGTATCTTAATCAATGCCAAGTAGCACAGGGTAGGGGTTGTTGTCATCCACAATTTTTATTACTTCAAAATTAGCCAATGCGCTCGTGCCTTCATTATCTACAATTACTCCTTGCAGTCGGCCCATGGGGATGATATTTTGTTGATTTTCCATCCTTAACTTAATGGGAGACCACTGCAGCGCAGGTCTCCCCACTCGCTCCCAAGTCTGCTTCAGCAAACCATTCACGTCTAAGCCTAGATGAAAAATAAATTGATCCATTTCATATTATCCTATCTGCATGGTGAGTCTCATTTCTCCTCCTGTCCTTGCGTTATGCTTACTGATCTTTCGTACCACGTGTGGTTCACCTGGAGTGACTCCGGTGCACCTATTTATAAGTTCTTGTAACCCCTTCATAGTCTTGTTGTCGCACAGTAGTTTCATGCAAGTCTCTAGGAAGGTTGTAAGCATAGAAGGGTCCATTTCCTAAACATGTTTATCCCCGCTCCCTGAGGTAGAGGCCTCAGTGAAGCTCTTCTTTTCTTCCATGAACATGTTAGGCCCCTATGCTACTAGTGTAACCCCTTATTGTTATTTTTACAACCCCCTTATTATATTGTTGTACCCATGCAGTCCCCATATTGTTATTATTGTGCCCCATAGAAGCCCACTATTGTTATTATTGTGCTCTTACATTATTATTGTTATGTCGTCTCTAATTATATTATGACCCCTTAGACTCCTATATATAGAAAGGAGGTCTTGTCATTTGTATCATCCAAGCATTGTTCATTTGTGTAATGTAAAGGAGGTTTCCCCCTCGAAGAGGCTTATTTCTAAGGCGTTGATCTATATTTTTATCTTTTTGTGAGTTGGTTTCATAACAAAACGTTTCACGTGCGTGCTCCAAATAAAATTCAACCTCCTTCTCTGGAGCTTTGTGAACCCATGCGTTGTCTTCAAGTTGTTTCCCCTTATCGTTTCTTGTTACGATTCCACTTCGGAGCACTATATTTACATTCATATCTTCTTCACGAGGCTTAGCCCTCATCATCAACAAAATCTGAGTCGCTTGTGGTGGTAGCACCCCTTTGTCACGTATCCTTGCTATTAGTGTAGGACAGTCCTCTGTCTCATGATCAAACTGAGTACAATATTTGCACGACGAATGAGATCAGTTGTCCCCAATCTCTAGTAGGTCCTCCTCCGCTTTGGCCTCGTCTGCACCCTTGAAAGCCTGTCTGCACCATCCCAACACCCTGGTTAGGAGGTCGTGTTTCTGCCTAAACTCTATAGGCAAGTGTTCTGTCCATCATCAATTCATAACTTCTACAGTTGCACTCATCGTGCCCTACTGACCTACAGAAGTTGCAGAACAGTTGTTATGGTGTTTGTACAAACTTCTGCAGCAAATGACAATTATTAGTCGTATGTTTCCCTACTACCTAATGTATAGCGCACCACAATGCAGGCCTCTCACTCGGTCCTTCTTGGGGTTCCGGCCTCAAAGGCATCGATCCTCCTCCTGTAATGTAGTTTGCAAAGACTGGATAGTGGTCTTTTTCATGCCACTGACCTTTACACTTTAGGCACCATACCTCTTTGCGCACCTCTGGATGAACTGTTATGTCCTACTTCATACTTTGCGTTTCGGGGCAAAGATTTTGCAACTGCACATGGATCTGTTGAATCCCCATATTCGGATCTTGCATTGGTGTTTCATGCAATCTTATTGCAATCTCCAAGGCCTCTTCCTGAGTCATAATCTTTTGTTGTGACAGTGCAACCCTTAGGTGAGGCAGGAGCGAAGCCACAAACCACTCGCAGTGTTGTCCATTTGTTAAGTTCATATTAGCTTCGTTGATTTTACACTTCAATCTCTGATCCAATTCCCAAGGTTTCTCACTTGGTTTTATTACGATTTCCTTTAATCCCACAATCCACTATGCCTTGGATTTAGGCATACTGAACTCTTTATTCAGCACGGTATGGAGCTCTGCCAACCCAACGTTTGGGTTATCATTAGAGTACTTGATGTACCAAGTTAGCGCGCGATCCTACAAAGCACTAACCAACGTCTCCTTCTTCACGTGATCATCTGTGATGCCCTATGCTTCCTTTAAAGCTTTTACGATGAACCAGAATGAGTTTGGGTCGTCATTTCCCAAGCCCTTAAACAAAGGCAGCTTCACTAAATTCGCCATGTTGAACTGGGGTGGGGGTGGTGGTGGTGTGGACGAAGTCACAGGTGATTGTGATGAAGGTGGAGGTGGTGTGGGTGGAGCTGGTAGTCACGAGAACCCTTGTTTTATCAACTGAACTACACTTCACGGAGAAGCATGCGCTACTCCCTCTTCGTCACTCAAAGGAGGTGAAATCATTGAGCTATATTCAGGACACTTTTTTCTTTCGTTCTTATAATTCTTTCCACTTCATGTAGCTCCGAACATCAAGGTAGATACATAACTCGTTTTTCACACAATAACATCTTAATCCAAGTATTTAAAGACTTCAAGTACTTACCCCATGGACCTTTGAAAAAGCGTCATCCCTCCTCGCTCTAACTGACTGACGTATCAACCGCCAATTCTATCACAAACCCTCTTATGATATGATCGAGCCAATGATCGACAACGCAAGCGATCTTTTCCTCATAAGCTTCTAGTCTCTATACTAACTTTGGGGTCCAGACAATAGGACCATCAAGCCTCCACCTTCCTTGGTTATCCGCTAGCTTCATGATCCAGTCGTATAACTCAACTGGAAAGGAACATAAAAATATTTCATGGATTTCTATATATAGGTACCAGTCTAACCATTGTTCCTTTGTTAGTTGTGGATTTATGTTCTCCTACACCATGAATTCATGGATCTTCCTATCCAACCAATCTTCGATCTCTTTCTTAGTTAGATTCCAGTGATACAACATCACACATCTCTCATGCATATTCTAGCCTGGCAACGGAACCATTTGTTGGCTTTGTGGGCCCTGAGACAAGTTCATCGTTAGTCAGCCAAACAAATCCCTACACTACTGGCCCTTTCGGCATCAGCCCGCGGAGCACGGACTGAAGTCTCACTCGAAGTAGTATGGGGGGATGCTGGAACCAAGTTTTCGCACCCTGAGATGGTTTTCATGTCAGTTTATATCCCCTACTCCTTCCTTCATGGAGGTCGCTAAGCCTTAGGGCTTGATCGATATACCTTCTATCCTACCCTTCAATACCTCCATGAAGGAGTATGATTGTCCTTCGTGTAGGTTTTAACCCCGTACAGAAATTACCTGCATACGAATTCTAAATCACAGGAAAAATAAAAATGCGAGAGCATAACACATAAAACAAATATACACAGAGATTTCCCCACTGGATCCCAAAACCGGGACTACCAGCTTGATTTTTCATTATGTTCCTTTCAATGTTACAATACATATTTATACATGCTGAATCATCCAATACCATGGACCGAAAACCATCGCGTCCAAAACCATGGACTGAAAACCATAGGTAGGTTAGCCCAACCTAATATAAGGTCTTAAAAAAAATTTCCCGGGGCGCTGCCCCGGACCCCGTAGAGGGGGTCTACCTGCCCCCCTCTAACCCCCCGGTTCACTACATAGGTTAGTCGTGGAAAGAATATAACACAACCCAACACTTCGCGTAGCCCTAACCAGTAGTTCAGGTATTTTCGCACTGCTATGACAATGTATTGTATAGGTTCCCAAGTTATCTCAAGTGTTTTACTTATCCTATCAATAAATTACAATTATCATCATGTAAACCGATATTATTTCTTGCGTTCAATTAACAGATATAATCACATACATTCACGCATCAAGTAAACATTGTAAAATAAACCCAGATCGCAATATAATCAGATGCATTAGCAGAGACTAAATACACAGTAATTGAAGAATACTTGTCTTTATTGATATCTTCCAGTTTAATACAAACTATATCCACCTTGTGCACACAGATGCGGGGGTCTACACACTCAGTTGTGGACTTCTACCCTATGCCTCTGTGCACTCATCTGCAGAGCCTTTACCTACACTAAGACCTGAAACACTTAGATTGCTCTACCAGAAACTCCTAAAGGTTTATTACTCTCTAACTTCCTAGAGCTTACTTAGCTCTTTTTATACAATCCCATGGTGTGTGAACCATGGGTAAATCTTTACAGCCGACTTGACACTTTACAAAATAAGGTTGGACAACCCTTTATGACTCTTGACACCTTCATGCTCCATGACCACAAAATGCGAAGACTTTACAATTTTATTACAAAATTGTCCCAAAACGTGGGCTTTCAGCTACAAAAATGCTCTTGGAGGAACCCGTTCCCAACAGGCCTTAAACTTTTAAATTTCTCAAACACCTCATATTTCTTCCTGAGAAAATAAATTTATGTATTTCTTGAGAAGTCATATATAAATGAGACATAATGCATATAGTTTCCTAGTGATGAACCAACACATTTCCAAACACTCATTATGCATCCACTACAATATTTCTTTTTTCACCATAGTTCTAGAGGATAATATTACCCAATTATGTTTCTTGTGTAGGAAATTCTCATATAAATCAAAATATAGAGAGTAATTATACATACGTTCTAGCATACCTTTACCATGTAGTGCTTGAAGGCCCTTCTTTCTGGTATGTCCCAATTTTTTATTCCATAAACATAGTCTTATTTCTAAATACTATAGGATTTTTTGCTTCTTCAGTTCCATTATGAGGAACAAAGGGATTGTTGCACCCATCACTAACTATTCCATGAACTATTCTATACATTTTCTTTTCAAACATCGTGTTTACACCTGCATCACTCATCTTAATTATTGAAATCAAATATATGGTCAATGTTGTGATGTGTAGAACACCAAAGAATGTTTTAATCCTTCCATCCATGAGATTCAATGTGAATTTTCCTCATCTTATGGTTTTGGTTGTTAATAAATCTCCTAGGAAAATGCCATTTCCATCGTACCTTTCATACGCACAAACCACTCCTTGTGACAAGTCATATGAGAAGATTCAATTGAGTTAACCAACCATGCCTCAATATCTACTTGTGTGCATGAAAAAGGAAAGTACATATCCCCTACTTCATTTGAAGGTTTTTCCTTCTATAGAAGGAGTAGCATAAGATCCTTTCTTTTATGTCTTCTTTTTTACATCTCCAACATACCTTTACAAATTTTCCTAGAGATTATATCTTCCTCTACATTTAGATCTCTTACTTGAGGAATTTTTTTTGTTTCTATACTAATAAATCCCTACCAAACATTTAAGCAAAATTAATTAGAAAATATACCAAAATAATGATTATTAAAAATCAATTGTTGGCTTAATCCACAAGGACTTTGAGCTTTTAATCTAATAATTTATATAATACTTTTGAATAGAACAATCACTAATTAAGCTACACCCTGTGAGCTACACTATAAAATAGTTAAACTACACCAATATTTTATATCTAAATATATATATATATATAGATAGATAGATATATTAAATGATCGCATATATATGAAAAATAGGTTTTTAATATATATCCTTCATTATAATAAAATTCATTTTTTTTAAATAATATTTTAACATAGTTTTAATAAAGTTAAGAATATTTTCAATCTAGCACTCTATTATTGAAAAGATACAACCTATTTTAGCTTGATCGATGGCGTGGTGAATAGCAAACAGCGAAAGAACAGCTAGGGTTGCAGGTTTCTGAGCATCATGGAGGCACGCAAAGGGGGGAGCTCCACTCCCTCCTACAGGTAGGCAGTGGTCAGCAGAGGCAAGAAACCTTTAGAATCTGTCAGAGGGCCTTCAGGAAAAAGGAATAAGAATATGGAAGAGGATCATGACTTCACCAAATGAAGAGAGGACAAGAACATGAAAGATAATGAGGAAGAAGACAAAAAACAGGGAGCATAAAACAAGGCACAAAGGGGCCTTGCAAACCCAAGGCTGAGGTCACTCCCAGATTAGTTTTAAATGATCTTGCCCTGCAGGCGCACAAGGATCGCATGCGGACCTATGCTATCATTTGCAAATTCATGGGATTATGGCCCACTGAAAAGGAATTACAAGCATGGATTAAATAGCATTGGAAACCGAAAGGGAGCATAGACCTACACATTGGGTCAAAGGGTTTCTTCACTGTGGTCTTCACAAATATTGAGGATAAAGACAGGGTGTTTGAAGGAGGACCCTATTTCTACACAATAGCGGGCCTCTACATGCAGTCGTGGATGATGAATTTTGTCCCAAAGAAAGAAACTTTCACTTTGGTTCTGGTTTGGGTATGACTTTACTCCTTACCTCTTGATTACTAGCAAACAGAATCATTATCTTCCATAGGAAATAAAATAGGGCATTTTGTTAAAGCCTCTGAGGCCACCAGAAGGGGAAAATACACCTACTTTGCAAGAATATGTGTCGAGATGGGCCTATTAGGAGCCCTACCAAATGAAGTCATCTTGGAAGTTTTTGATGAAGAATGGGTGCAAACAGTAGATTGTGAACATATTCCCTTTAGATGTCATAGATTCCATGAGCATGGGCACCTTTTTAGACACTTCACTCTCAGCAAAACAGAGAACAGAAGTAAAGCAACCACAATGAAAGACACTAAAAGCTTTCAGAAAGTGGGACATAGAGGAAAAGGGAGCAAAAGGGGGCCAAAGCAACAACAAACAGAAAAGCAACAGGCCAATCTGAACAGGTTCCAAGTTCTCGAAGAAGAGGAAGGAATACCAAACGAAGATCAGGTAATGGAAGGAAGTTCAGGGGCAAAGGAGAAAGAAGAAGACGGGTAACAAGCATAGGATGCTACTCAGCTGAAAGAAATAGTGCTCAATGATGAAGAACTAGAGATGGATCAAGAAATGACTCAGAGTGAGATGGAAATTCATGATCAGGAACTGTAAGAGATTCTGGATAGAGAAAACCTAGATCTAGAAGTATTCTTGAAACAGGG
>APFE031101437.1:0-54448 GCA_000404065.3 Pinus taeda
AGATCTAATCTTAGCCATTAATTAAGGACTTAAGCTCGGCTGTTGAATCGTCAACAGGAAAGGTATAAGAGGAGTCCTGAGGGTCACTTGGAGGGGTACGCCAGATGATCAGTCATTCTATTCCTTAGAGCGGGGTTTGCTAAGAGAGATAGAATCAGTGATTGGGAGAGCAGCTAGGGGCATTGAGTACAGAGAGACAGAGAACCAGAGATAGTGCCAGGATAGCAGCAGAGAAGCTAGAGAGAGAGAGCAAGAGCAGTCAATGCTCACGCAGGGCGACGTAGAGGCAACTAAGTGTTGCGTAGAGCACCAGAGGGGCCAGCGTAGCTGATGTAGAGGCTCAGAGAGTTGACACAGGGACTCATGGGACTGACGCAAGGTCGACGCTGGGCTAGTGTAACGAATAAAATATATAAATAATATAAATATAATGTAAAATATAATAATCATAAATAATAATTAGTTAAGCCAGTAATTAGGTTGAAGAGGCATGTCTAATAGGACATGACTCTTCATGAAGAGACACTTGCTAGGTATATAAGAAAGCCTCTCGTTCTCATTGTAATTCATTGATTCTTATTCTTATTCATATATTTAATATAATATTTAAATCCTTAATGGATATCTTGATATTCCAAGTCTTTTGGAGTAATTAATCTTTAGAAGCAACTTTGTTCGCTTCATTTGGTATCAGAGCCACGTTTGGCTGATCACCAGGCCTTTGGCTATCAACCTATCATCAACCTTGTTGTTGTCATAGGCCTTTGGCTATCAACCTATCATCAACCTTGTTGCTGTCATACTTGAAGCGTTTCGCTATATATTGGGAGATTCTCCATTTTTTAGGTCTTTGGCCATTTGCTACTAATTACAAAAAATAATAATAATAAAGAATAAAGAAGAAGGGTATATAAAAAAAAAAGAGGAAAGGAAATAATATATTCTGAACAAACAAACAAAAAGTGAAAATATATATATAAAAAAAGGTTTTACATTATTGATAAAAAGTGCATAATAAAGATAAGCGGGAACCTTTTCAAGCATATTTAAGACTTTTTACGTGGAGAAGCCCGTGGTTTTAGAAACCAGTGGTAAGTTTTACATTTTACGTGGAGAATATTAACCGAGGTTTTGAAAACAACCCATGGTAATTGCCCATGGTATTTTAAAAAGTTAAAAAAAAAACGAAAGGAATACGGTTTACTTTTTACGTGGAGAACATTTTAACGGAGGTTTTAAAAACAACCCATGGTATTTTAAAAGTTAAAGAAAAAGAAAGATACAAAAGCTCTTACGTGAAAGGTAAATATTACCTTTACAGGAGGTTTTAAAAAACAACCCATGGTAATAGCCCATGGTATTTTAAAAGTAAAAGATATTTTGATAACATTGGAGAAAGATCTAAATAATTTTAATCGTTCAAATCTAAAGATTGTGACCGTACCAAGAGTCACGTCTCATCCAAATTTTCCGAGAAAAAAATATTATTATAATTATAAAAAAGGATACTATATAAGCCTTATATAGTTACATATAAAAGGAAAGGTGGGTCTCAAAAAAGTATATATAAATTTTATATAATTATAATTTTATAATATATATAAATTAAAATTATATATAATATAGCCCACGGGGCTTTGGATTGACGGTGAATGGGTGCGCTGTTAAGGCACTCCTTGCAATAGGTCACCGGTTCAAATCCCCTGTGGGTACTTAGGTTACTCTTAACATAGAAAAAATTATATATAATATATATGAATTTATAATTTTATATATTAAAAAAAATTAATTATTATATAAAATTTTAATAAGACGGAGAGTGAACAAAAAAATAAGAAGAAGATAGACAAATATTTGAAATATAATATATATATATAATATATTAAAAGAATTTTTATAAGAGAGAAGTGGAAATATATTTTATAGATTAAAAGAATATATACAAAAAAGAGAAATTATATAAAAAAAGAGGGAAAAAAAAGGAGAGTAAAAAAAAGAGAGAGAATATATCATATAAAAAAAAAATAGAAAAAAATAAATAAATAAATTCTTGAAAAAAAAAATTATTAAAAAAAAAGTAATTTAAAAAAATATTTAATATTCAAGAAGCAAAAATGGAGTCTAATACAAAAATGAAGACCATAAGATTCCCAGAAACCGCACCCAGAGACGATAAAGCATTATTTAACATTAAAGGATCTCTCGCAGGAAAAGATGTTATTATTTCTATTTCTCCGGTAGAAGATGCAAATTATATAACACCTAAAATCGCAAACCAACTAGTGATTCCAGAGTCAAATATAACTGAAAAATTAGAATTAGACCTTTTTCGCAATAAAATATATGACAAAGCCAATTTACAGTTAAACGTTGAAGATTATACATTTGTATCACAATTCTCAGTTCAGACGGTATGGAACAATCAAGGGGACATTATTTTGGGTTTACCTTGGATGGAAACTCTAGGTTCCTTTATTCTAAATACTAAGAAAAAGTTTTTAACATTTTCTTACAAGAAGAAGAAAATAACACTCCAAGATTTTACACTAAAAGGAAATTCAATAACACCAGAAGATATCTCAGATATTTCAAAAATAATGTCTCAAGAAAGTAAAAAGGTATTACAAAATATGCAAAAAGAAATTGACAAAATCAATGTTGACAAAAATGAAGAAGTTTCTCGATTTAAAAACCATAGCGAAAAATTACTGTCGCAAATTAAGAAACTTAAAAAGGACAAGAAGTCGTTAGAAAACCAGGTACAACAACTTATCAAGAAGGAAGCATCAAATGTAGGAATTCAAGTTGATGACAAAACAACAAATACCGATCCAATGAATATGAAAACTCAAGAAGACAAGTCAGTTGAAGAAATGAAACACGTAGATGTTGCAGTTCAGACAATGGACATACCAAGTGAATGTTCCATAACCAATTCAACAACATCTTCGCCAGAAGAAAATCTAAAAACTCCATATCGACATCCGAATCACGAGAGTAGACCAATCAACCAGGCTACGTATCGGTACCATTCAGACCAGAAACAACAAACTGATGTTTCATATAATAGTGACGTAACATCAATTTTGTCTTATGCTGACAAGTCATTACAAAATTCCAGTGATCAGAATGCTATACAGAAGATTAATCTCGGATGGTCTGATCTCTTCTCAGTGCGACAATTTTGTTTGTTACTAAGAATATCATATCAACTTGTATCGACGAGGATGACTATTCCAAAATAGAAAGACTTTCGAAGCCGAAAAAGAGATCAAGCCTTTTTTCCTCGACAAGCTTTGAGGACAAATCTTTTTGAGGAAGGAGGCAATGTAACGAATAAAATATATAAATAATATAAATATAATGTAAAAGATAATAATCATAAATAATAGTTAAGCTAAGCTAATAATTAGGTTGAAGAGCATGTCTAATAGGACATGACTCTTCATGAAGAGACACTTGCGTGATATATAAGCAAGCTTCTTGTTCTCATTGTAAATCATTATCATTCATTCTTATTCATATATTTAATATAATATTTATATCCTAAATGGATAATTTGATATTCCAAATCTTTTGGAGTAATTAATTTTCAGAAGGAACTTTGTTCGCTTCAGATTCTTTCTGACATCTGACACTATAACCCTTTCCTTTATAAATACAGGTGATGCATGATCATCTGGGAAATGCTTTCTCCACGCTTGTACAATCTTCTGCTGCAACTCATCAAATCATAGATTTTACACGTCCATCACTGGATCATCATCAAGGAGTACAACCTCTCCTTGCTCACTCGGGACTAGTTTTGACACTGGAGGTGGTGCAGGCTGAGAGGTGACCTCGGGTGCTCTTGGAATGATGTCAGTGTCTTGGTCATGTATCTCCTATCCCAACTCCATGTCTTTTACTTCAACCATTTGCTTAATCTACTGAGCAAGTTCCCAATCCTGCATCTGCTCACCCATCTGCTAGTTGTTCTGACTCCTCAAACTATATGGGCGCAACTTTCTCTATCATCATGCCTTGCGCTTTTTCTTGTTCTTGTTTTTGCTTATCTTCCCTCTCTCTCCTTATTATCTCATTCTCTTCCTTCAACTTCTTCTCTATTTCTTGCAACTTACTTTTTTCTTCCTCCAACCTTTTCTTTTCTCTCTTCCTTCGCTCTACTCTGTTTATGCATTGTTTCCTCTTTGCCGCCACTGCCAAAGTTTCTTTCTCAATGAGAGGAACTTCTTTGAACTTATAGTTTTTCTCAGCCTCTGGGTTCTTAGGAATCTTCCTCTTATGCTTGTCCTGTGTTGTTTTATGGCTTATTGTTATTTTTGTTTTTTCTTCTTGCACTGTTACTTCTTGTAGAGAAACTTTCCATCTTGTGGCTATACTGACTGGTTCATTGAAATTGGAGTAGTTGTAACAGTACCTCCAATGGTCCTCCTCTATGCAATGACATGTCTCATGGATCCATGGGTAATACACCTTCACACATTGGTTCTTGCAAATACCATGGGGATCATATATATTGAATCCCTTGCTGCCAAACTCAAACCTCACTAACTCCTTAGCTTTGGAATCCACATCCTTCAATATCTTAATCTCGTACAATATAATCCGCAAAGGAGGAGTGGGCCATTTTTCCTTATTCCTCCTATGCATCCTTGCTGATAACCCTCTGGAGCTGTGATATGAGACCTCTTACATGAACCACTTGTCTATGGCATACCTTGGTATAACATGCAGAGACTTCTCTCCACAAAAAATCCCGATGAAGGTGCCACTGAGTGAGGCATATCAATTTGCAATGTCAATTATTACCTCCATAGCTTCTTGGGACATGCAAGGTGGATCCTGCTCAAAGATCAACTTGTATATTGGGATGATGAAATGGTCACTCAGCCTCGCCATAACTCCTTGGTAGCTACAGTTGAAAAACAACTTGTAATAAATGTTGACGACAGTCTCTTGTAGTGTTCATGTCCAAACCATGCCATGAAACCAATGCTTGGAACAAATTGCATCAAGTAAATACACAAACATGTAGAATATTGCTTTCTCATCCTTGGGTAGATTTCAGGCGTTAGTCATAAGGACTTTAAATTGAAGATCCAACAAATATGACCAGTTGAATGGCCTTCCATTATTCACCAACTGGTCCAACACAAGCACCCAATGCTCCGAAAAGGTCTCCGTGCTCTCTTGAGCATACAATCGACATGCAAAGATGATCAAGAGCTAGTAGGCCTTTCTGAGTGACTTAGTCTTGTAAACATGATTGGGTGTCACTTTGAATTTCGACAGTTCTTTCACCCAATGCTTTATAATATCTCTGGTGTTCACAAATCTTTGGATGGCATAGAAAATTTCATCCATGCAATTCACCAGCTGAGGTAAGTGATACATCCCCTGATAGTTCTCTTCCCTTAAGACAACAAGTTTTGTCCCACTAGCATTGTTGGCTTAAGGGGGCCTGACCCAAGTTCAGAGTTATTTGCACCAACTAAAAAAACCCTAACTGTTGGCCCTTTCGCCAACAACCTGCGTAGCGTAGGTTACAATCTCATCCAAAGTAGTATTAGGGGATGCTAGAACTAGGTTTCTGCATCCAGAGGCATGTGTGATGGTTTCCTAGGGTTCTTAGGTTTTAGATCTACCTTCACGTAGATCTATTGCTTTCGACTGTCCACTACTTCAACTCTATCAAAATGAACTTCATATCCTTCTGAAGGTACTCAGTTATACTTATGATGCAGAAAGATTACATCTCTACCAGTTCTGCAGTAAATGTGTATTCTGAATCCCTTTTGGCCTAGATCTATCGTTATATAGATCTACCCTTTCTGAATAGATAACTACAATAGATCTATCTAACGACTTCCCAATCTTCGCGAAGGTCTTAAATTGTTATTAACATGCATAAAAGATACATATCCACTACTTTCACAAAATAAACAAGCATTAATTCACATAAGCCATAGCAAATCATGGAGATATACAAACTTAACTGAAACAATAATCAAGGCACAGATGCACAAATTCTGCTCAAAATAATCTTTATTATGAATAAGCATTCAATTACATACTTCTCCTCCCTATGTCCTCAGCTGCAGGGGCTTGCACACTCAGCTTGTAGACTTACCAAAGGTCTCTATGCACTCAACTGCAGGAGCCTTCCCCTTTCGCCTAAGTACAAGAAATAGACTTTTCCTGACTTAGCACTAGCTCCCCTACAATGATTCTTCACTTAAGTTCAAGTTATTAAGACTCACTATGACTCAACTATTTATAGCATTTTCTTTACAATACCATGGTCCGCAGACCATGGGCGGGTCTCAAAAAATCTCTATCACCTACCCATACAAGGGGCTAATGCCCCTTTGACTCTACTTAGCTTCACACTCTGCTTCCACATTTCATGGAGACTTTTCATTCTTTAAGAAAAACGGTTAAAATATTTGGCTTAACTGACAAAAATTGACCTCAGGGATAGCATCCCAATAGGCCCCCAACACAAATATGGTGACTCGCCCTCGAGTTATGTGAGCTTCAATACGTCAAGGTTGACTATGCTTTGTACTGTGGCCTGTTGCACTTCTTCGACCAACTTCTCTGTAGTTGGCCCCTCCATTGCGAGGTAAATGGTCCTTTGTGTTTGCTGGAAAGTCTTCATCTTCTCTTGGATAGACAGAGTAATCTGGCTCGCTTCCTGTGTCTGTGTTTGAACCCAAGCCTTCAAAACTAATTCTTTGTGTTGCATCTCCTCAACATGTGCTTGCAACAACTTCATTTCTTGTAAGTGCGCAAAGCGCTATACTGGCACCAAAGTGCACGCAATCGCCTTGATCTCATCAACATTGTGTTGTGCCTCTCTGATCTCTGTACCTAGTCGCTGCAGGTTTAAGTCCTCCTGTAAAGTGGTCCATAGCTCCATTTCATTTTTAAAAAGACCATTGCAGCCCGATACTGCATTATCCAAAGTAGACATGTGTTCTCTGATGGATACTCCACATTTCTCCCTAACCTTTGGTGGAGTAGTCAGCTATAGTTTCAATTGTAATTCTGATATATTCATCTAAAAGTCAAAAGTAACTCGACCTACCTCATCCTTAGACTGTCGCACTGTAGCAGCCAATTTCTGAATCTTTGTTAAAGTTGCCTCATCCTCTGGAATGTGTAGTTCTAGTACTGAATTACACGCTTGTGTAATTTTTGCTTCGAGGTTGTGGCTTCATGTTGCTAGCTATTCTTTTTCCTTAAGAGCCTGAGCCTTTTTTGTAAATATCTACTCATTGTTTATTTTGACTTCGCTAATTACCAATATCGTGCACTGCTCTCTGATCCAAAGATCATTTGAGGCCCCCTGATGAAGCACGTGGAAGGTCTGAAGTGGCAACGCGACTAAATTCATACCCACGCCTTTGATATTTTTGAGCTGGGCATTATCTTCCTTTGTATCTGTGCATAACATTCCTTTTGGCAAGGGAATGACTCTAAGGTCTAATGTCCATTCTGTTTCTGTTATGCTCTCGCTCGCTTGTTGCACGCTCACTTGAACCTCGCTCACTTATCCCACGCTCACCTCAATTCTACCTGCTTGAATTTACAACTCACGCAGATCCTTCTGGATGCTCCCCAACGTCTACATGTATTGCTGTTGAAATTGAGTCCACAACATCGTCGTTGTGCCACAGACCTTATCCCCGATCACATCCAAGTCCCCATCATCGAGGACTATTGAATATGCGTGTGCCTACTTGTCCGAGTTTTGCTTCTTCCTGGGTCCAGAAGTCATCTCCTTGGTCCGCTTCTGCAATTTGAAGGGGGTTCTTTGCTCCTCGCTACCACCTTCTTCCTCCTCCCCACACCCTTCCTTATTCACAGTTTGCTGAGAAGCAGACACCTCTACTTCCACTGCGACCTCCTTTGCAGCATGCTCCTTTTCGACAGCTACCTTAGTGGCAGTTGCTTTAGAAGCAATTTCTTTCTTCTTCTGATCGACCAATTCCCACGCTACTGCTTGTGCTACTTCTTTCTGTATCTGTGCAGCTATCGTTTTCATGGAGGAGATGTCTCTACCTTTGCTCGTACCTACGCCAAGATCTATGGGTTGTTGCCACTCCCCTGGCCATGTCCCCACAACCTCTTGTACATCGGACTCCATAACTAGGTATGGGAACTTGTGCCATGTCTTCTTAGGATCTTGCCTCGCGCAGATGGATACATTATGAAAATCGACCTTAAATTTCATGTAGGCCTGCAACTGCTCAAACAAGGTTGGAGACAAACTTGGCCTCTAACTGATCACTGTGTGGAGGTCCATCTCGACTAGTATCCATAATACTTTTGATTTCGTGATCCTCTCTGGATCCTTCGTCGCCCACAGCAAAGCGAACTTCGTTGCCTTCGGTAAATCCTCATCTTGCAGAGGGAACTGACTACCTTCTGGAAGTCACCATGCAACAAGTACAATCAATAGCAAGAGCCATTCATAATGAAATGCCTTGCTATCATTCTGCACTTTGCAGCAGTTTGCTAAGAACTCCTTGCAGAGGAACCGCACCCAGTTGTGCTGCACCCCCATTGCACACTGTGCAGCCAATCAAATTACTGGTGCCAAAACCTCGTCCGCACGAAATTTTCACATGACCTTCCCGACCAAAATTTGAGTGGAAAACTGCACCGCTTGGTCTGTAATAGAGTGGACAGAGTATCTGCGCGACTGCTTGACCAGTCCAAACTCACTTTTCATTTTATCTACAAGCTCCTTTTCCTTGTTTTAACCTCTAAAATCCTTGCCTGAATCTGCCCCTTTATAGGGTAATTTTGTAATTCTGTGGATCAGCATGTCTATTATGGGGATGGGTTCACCTAACCACAAACACCCATCCTGCACCAACGTGAGAAATTGGCGCGCACATACAATATTGATAATCTTCTCGTTAAAGTGTAGAACACACATCATATGTAGTAACCCGGCCTGCTCGACAACCTTTACCCATTCCATTGGTTCTAGCTTTGTGACCTGAGTCTCTTCATAGTGAATCTTGGTCATGTACTTATTAGTGGCCAAATGCGGAAATTTTCCCTGATCGACTAGATCTCAATACTCTTGTTTTAAGATAGGGATACGTGCTAAGAGCATGCCTTCAAATACTACTTCTTCCAGAAATAGAGGCATAGAGATCCTTTGGAACCTTCGCTTTCCCTTTTTGTGCAGGGATATACTCTAGGAGGCTAGTGAGAGGCTCTCCCTCATGAGCATTCAACTCTTCAACTTCTTCACGGATTTCATCTTCATCCAAATCTAAGGGTTCATGGGGCTACTTGGACTTATCTAGTTTTCCTTTCTTCCTAACGTCTGTCAGAATCTTCCTCAGTTACTGCCTCACCAGTATGGCTTGGGGCTTCTTCTCCTTTTCCTTAGTAGCAGATGGCTTTAGCCTAGGCGACCTCGATGTCGTAGGAAGATATGGAGTAGCTTCCATTGACACAAATTTCGAGGCTTCTGCTTGAGAGATAGCGGCTTCAGAACTTACATATTCAGAAGACATTTGTTCAAGGAAAATCTTTTGGTTCCACTCAGGAAGTCTCGTAAATGCTGGGCTTGAAATCAAATCCTCCCAAACTTGTCGATTCATAGAGTGAAAACAAGAGGGCTCATATGCGATTTTCATAAGGTAAAGTGTTATATGGTATACCAACATGCCAGATTTATAAGTTATTTCGAATTCAAATTCGACCATTCCCTCCATTTTTTATCATAAATGCATCTTTGGTGGCAGATCTCCAAATATTTTCACTATAAATATCGCCTACCTACTCCTCCTAATGGGATTTTCACTATCTAATCATGAATAGTGACTTTAACGACTAGTTTTGGACCCGACTGCATGGCATCAACCCCCATGGCGCAGCTCGTCCATCATAGCTTCTTATGTCATAGTTTCTTTTGTTGCAGCTTCATCTGTTGCACCCCTTGCGTCCATCACGTAGCCCCCTTATTGTGTTTTCCTTTTCTTCGAGTATTTTAGTTTATAATCCCGCTCTCCCTTGCAATTGCTTGGAGTGCTAAGACTATCCTGCTACCATGTAGACATTGCGTAGGGGTAGGACCCCCTATATACAACTTCAACTGACTTCCATTCACCCTTCCATGGGACAATTCTCCTTTCAACTTCATGAACTGAATTGTGCTAGCATCTGTAATTTCCTTGATAATATACAGGCCCAACTAGTGCATTTGGAACTTGTCGAAAAACTTTGTGAACTTACTATCATAGAGGAAAACCAAAATTTTCACCTTGAAAGTCTACAACTTAATATGCCTGTCATGCCTAGACTTCTCATGTTCCTTTTGCACTTGCTAGTAAAATGTTGCAAGAAATCGGTCTTCTTCCAACTCCATCAACTGTGTGAGCCGTTTCTCCAGGGTCTCATGATCCGCTATATCTATCAAAGTTGCAATGCATAGTCTTGGTAGAATATATTCCATGGGCATCACTGCCTTGATCCCGTAGAACAACCTAAAAGGAGTTTGGCCTATCAAATTCTTGCACGTCGTCCTATATGCCCATAGGATTGTCGAGATATGTACGTCCCAATCATTTCACTTCACGTTACAAACTATTGTCATTGCATTCTCCAGAATCTTATTGAACGCTTCCACTGTCTCATTGGCTTGGGGATGATAGGGCATACTCTTTTGATGGTAAACTTGGAATTCTTCGAGCATCATGATGATTGTTTCATTCAGGAAATGCGTGCCCCTATAACTCATCAATATCTTAGGGCACCCAAACCGCGTTAAGACGTATTCAAATAGGAGCTTCACAGCTATAGCAACAATACAATCCTTCATCATCTACGCTTCTACCCATCTGGTTAAGTACTCCATCACAGTAATGATGTACCACGTGCCTATCTTCCTTCCTGGTGGTTGTATCAAACCTATAAAGTCAATTGCCCATTTTTCAAATACTTGTAACGAAACTTGAGTGTTTAAGGGAAATTCATCTCTTCACGAAGGTTTTCCCATCCTTTGACAAACATCACTTTCTTTACAAAATGCCTTAGAATCTCTATTCACTATCGGCCATCGTAACCTTGTGCATAAAATCTTATGTGTGATGGCTCTACTTGCATAGTGTCCTCCCACCACTCCTCCATGTGCTTCAATGAGGAACTAGAGCGTTCAAACTTTGGAACATATTGGCACAATATCTCATCTGTTCCTGTCTTATACAAATGTCTCGCTATAATAGAAAAATCAATTGTGTAGACCACTAATTCCATTTTCTATTGAGTAGAATAGCTTTTTAGAGCTATACCCATGGTAAAAAACTGAATGATATCAGCAAAGTGGTCATCTGCAACATGCATGGAAAAGAGTTGCACATCCGACAATCCTTGTTCCAAATTGGTTTGTTCTTCACCTGTTTCGATTCGTCTTAGGTGATCTGGTCCTACGTTCAACCATCTAGGCTTCATTATTACTTTAAAGTCACACTCTTGGAACAAAAAAAACCACCTAAATATTTTGCCCCCCAACACAGGCTTGTTGACTAGGTACTTGAGAACAGAGTGATCATTGTACATTTTTAAATGTGCGCCTAAAAAATAGTGTCGAAAATTTTGCAGCATGTAGACCATTGCTAACCCTTCGTGCTCTGTAGTGGAATAGTTTTTTTCAGCTTTTGATAGTTTCTTACTTGAAAAGGCTGTTGGATGATCAATATCACCTTCGCCAGGCTCGGTCAATACTGCACCCAATGCAATACATGAGGCATCTACATGCACATGGAACTATTTCTTCCAATCCGGAAATACTAAGATGGGCATAGTCACCATCTTGTCCTTCAGCACATCAAGACTATGTTGACACTCCTCATCCCAAAAAAAAATCTCATCCTTCTTTAATAGTTTCTCCATCAGTGCATTTATCTGGGCATAAGACTTGATAAACTTCCTATAGTAGCCTGTGTGGCGCAACGTTGCACGCAACTCCTTAACATTATTGGGAGCCTCTAAATTCATAATCACTGCTATGTTCATAGGGTCCACCATCAATTCCTGCTTACATACTACATGGCCTAGAAAAATTCCAAAAGGCACACAAAATATACATTTCTTAAAGTTCAGCGCAATCTGGTATCTGTGACATGTATCCAGCATGAGGTGCAGACTTTCTACATGGCGCTTCACCAATCCGAACACAGTCCAGTCATCAAAATATACCTCCAAGAATTTATTAATAAACCCCTTAAACATCATGATTACTACCCTGGAGAAGATCATGGTCACATTCTTCAGCCCAAATGGAATTACTGTATACTGAAATCAACCCCACTCTGTTGTGAAGGTTGTCTTGATGCAATCCTCTAGCATGATCTTAATCTAATGGTAACCTAAGAACCCATCAGTGAATGAATAAGATTCCTGTCTTCCAACATTTTCTTAAACTTCATCTGTGAATGGTGTTAGAAATGGATCATGCATACATGCATCATTCAAATTTCTCAGACCTATGCATATTCTGATTTCACCCTATTGTTTCCTTTCCTGGACCACCATAGGGCTCACCCAAATAGATCCTTCAACTGGTTCAATAATTATGGCCTCCAGGATCTTATCAAGCTCTTTGCATACCTTTTCTTTATACTTAGGATTGAGCTAATAAGGTCTCTGCCTTATAGGCTTCACGTCATGTTTCAAAGTAATTTTCATTATGCCCAAATCTCCTACAATACCCTTTAGATTCAAGAACTTCATTGGGAATAGATCCTGGTTTTCACGCAACAATTCAGCCACATTATCAACTGTATCTTTGTCCCAATAGTCTCCTATCTTCGCGAACTTGGCCTCCGCATTAGATCCTATATTTACTTGTCAGGTTTTCAACAGCTCTATTACATCAGGGTTCTCTGTCTTAGGTCCTTCAACCTTGCGTTGACCTTCATTTTCTGGAATGTAGAATTTTCTTGGATCATCTTCTTCTTCTTCGGCAATCACATTGAAGCACTACAGCGCATGGCGCATCTGTGTATTCGAGTCTAGTTGTACCCATTCCATCGGTTCTCCAGGCATTCTAAAGTTACCAACCTTAATCTCCTGTAGCACTTCATCAATGCAACCAAATCCGTCCTCAAAACTGAAGGTTAATAAGAAACTCTCCCACAAGATATCCCATTCAGCTGTCCTGTGGCATAGCTTTGTTTCCAAATACCAATTCATGGGAATAGTATCTAAGGTGTGACAGAAGACATGTACCCACTCTGGTTGAGGTTCTTCACACCAAGCTTTAGTCCACCATGCCAGGTGTTCACGCGGGTCATCCTTCCCACTGTATTTCTCAGTCATCCATGTGTTAGCATGCCCAAAACTAAGCTTCATCATCCGCTTTAAGTCCTTCTAGTCAGTGAAGCTTTCCTTATGCATACCTCACCAACAGGCAGGCATAGCATAGTGCTAATTCAAGTGCCTGGAATCGATGTTCCTCAGGAACCTCCCTTTCAAACTCATCCAAAAAAATATTAACATCATTTAAGGCATCATAATGTGGAAGTTTACTTACCTATGTAGATATGCACTGCATCGATTTTGTCATCATATTGCAACGTAGCATATAGACCTCATGTAACGTATTATTTCAGTGTTTGAGATATTCATTTAAATATGAGGTATAGGAGTTGTCTCTATCCCATGTAATTCTTCCATCGGCTGTAGGATTGATCCAATCTTCGTCTCACACCGTGATCTTGTATATCTGGTCTAGAACTGGTTCAGTATAGCATGCTCCTTTAGTAGGATCCAATGGCATAATAACCCTGAGCACCGTCCTCTAAAGTTTAATCTTCTGCTTCTTCAGATTAATCAATGTATCCATGTTGAAGGCCCAACCAATTCCTAGTAGCACAAGGTAAGGATTGTTGTCATCGACTATTTCAATTACTTGAAAGTTAGCCAACGCACTCGCTCCTTCAATGTCCACTGTTACCCCATACAGGCGTCCCATAGGAATAATCTTTTGTTGATTAGCCATGCGTTGTTGTATAGGAGACCACTGCAACATATGTCTCCCCATCCTTTCCCATGCCTGCTTAGGCAACACATTCACATCAGAACCCAAATCCAGGGTGACTTGGTCCACTTCATATTCTCCTATTTGCATGGTGCGCCTCATCTTGCACCCTTCCACTTCTTGTGCTTACCTAGTTTCCTCACAATGCGCTATTCTGAAGGAATCTTAATCTTAGTTGTATAATTGTCTATCAATTCCTATAGCCCTTCAACAACATTTTTATCCCTCAATAGCTTCATACAAGTTTTCAAAAAAGTATCTAAGAATGAAGGATCCACATCTTGCACTTCAATGTTCCCAGCTGATTTCTCTTGACTTCTGGATGTAGAAGCCCTATAAAAGATAATCTTAGCTTCCATGAAATTTTCTTTACCTTGGTTAAGGTCAAATCCGACTTCCTTTTCAGTAGCCTTGTGCACCCATCCCTCGGTTTTTGATTGCTTTCCCTTATCTTTACTGGTGGTCATACCACTGCGCGTTATGATATTTATGTTATGATCCTCTTAGCGAGGCTCTTCCCTCATCATCTGGATATCATGTGTAGGTTGTTGGGTCTTCGTCTTCTTCTCTTACATCTTTTCTATAAGTATCAAGTAATCTTCTATCACATGGTTGAACTATCTACAATATTGACAAGATGGATGTGTTGGGTTCAGACAATCGCACGCAAAATGTCCAGCTTCACCATAGTTATAACAAATAACTTGTCCACGACCTCTGCCAGCCCCTCCTCTTCCTCTTCCATGACCTTGGAATCCTTCGCGAGCTACACCCACGCCATGATCTTGAGGCTGAGCTTCTGCCTGCATTCGATAGGTAGGGGTTCTATCCATCATTAGTTCATAACTTCAATAATGGCGCTCATCATAACCTACAAATTTGTAGAAATTGCAAAACAACTCATGAAGGGTCTGTACAAACTTCTGTAGTAGATGACAATTGTCTGTCACATGTTGTCTTGTAACCTGACAAATAACGCACCAAGGCGTTACTCCCATGCTCGACCTTGCGGTATTTTCTGGCTTCAGGGGGACAGCGCCCCCCCCGAATAAGATAATTCTGATAAATCAGACAGTGGTCCTTATCATGGCCATGGTCCTTGCATTTCAAGCACCAAACTTCTGTGCGAACTTCAAGTCGGGCTTCCTTTCCCTTCTTCAGGCTCTGCAACTCCAAGTGCAGACTTTCTAGCTGCGAGTGAATCTGTTGTACTCCAATGTTCGTATCTTGTATTGGTGAGGCTTCCAACCTCATTGTAACCTCCACAGATTTTGCTTGCGTTGATATCTTTTGTTGCGACAATGGTAATCTTAGGTGAGGAAACAACGAATAAATGTACCATTCTTTGTGTTTGTCATCCATGATGTTCATATTAGCCTTCTGGATTAGGCATTTCATTGTCTGATCAAAATCCCACTAGGATTCATTTACCACTTATTATATCTCCTTAAACTCTGTAACAAAATTCACCTGATATTTAGGCTTCTTAAACTCGTTGTTCAATGCTTGTTGAGTATTTGCCAACGTTGTGACAGGGTGATCTTGACAGTACTTGATATACCAAGTCAACACTCTATCTTGCAGTTTCGTGACCAACTACGTTTTCTTTAAATTATCATTAGTGATCTACTATGTTGTCCACACAACATTTGAAACAAACCATAATTTCTCAGGGGCTTCGCTCCCTACCCCTTTAAATATCGACATCTTCATTGCATTTTCCATGTTGAATGGTGGAGGTGGAGGTGGGGGTGGAGCATCTTCATTACATTTTCCATGTTGAATGGTGGAGGTGGAGTGGATAGATGAGGTATCCTCGGGATACCCTGACTTAACAACTGCAGCAAACCTCGTGGTGTATTCAGAATATTTCCTTCGTGATCACTTGAAGAGGATCCCAAGAGCAGACTATATTTAGAGCCTAATTCTCCGTTCCTACTGAAGGATTTTCTGCTTCGCGTAGTTCCAAACATCAAGGTAACGAAATAACCCATTTTTCACACAAAAACATCTTAATCCAAGTTTTCAGAGATTTTAAGTACTTACCTCGTAGTCCCTTTTAGAGCTTTCACTCTGCTTCACTATAACTGATGGTCATGTCAATCGTGAGCTCAGTGATGAATCCTCTTATGATACAATCAATCCAGTGATCAAAAAATGCAGAATGTTATTCTCTGAAGCTTCTAAGCACCTCCCGAACTCTGGAGTCCACACAATAGGACTGTCAAGTCTCCACGTACCCTGATTGTCTGCCAATCTAGACAGCCACTCGTGCAATTCGCAAGGGAAGAAATGGAAAATGTTTTCGGTTTCATTTGAGTACAGGTATCTATTCAACCATAGTTCTTTGGACAACCACGAATTTCTGTTATCTTAAGTTGTGAACACCTGTTTGTTTCAATTGAGCCACTTCTTGATTTGTTTCTTAGTAGGAAACCACTTATTCGACATCACACATTCCGCATATTTATCCCGGTCTTGACAACGGAACCATTTGTTGGCTTAAGGGGGCCTAACCCAGGTTCAGAGTTATTCATGCCAACCAAAAAAACCCTAATTGCTAGCCATTTCGAAAACAACCTGTGTAGCGCAGGCTGCAATCTCACCTGAAGCAGTATTGGGGGATGCTAGACCTAGGTCTCTGCATCCAGAGGCCTGTGTGATGGTTTCCTAGGGTTCTTAGGGTTTAGATCTACCTTCACGCAGATCTATTCCTTATGACTGTCTACTACTGAAACCTTATCAAAATGACCCTCAAATCCTCGCAAAGGTACTCAATTATACTTATCATGTAGAAAGATTACAAATCTACTAGTTCTGCACAGTAAATGGGTATTCTGAAGCCCTTCTGGCCTAGATCTACCATTATGTAGATTTACCCTTTTCGAACAACTAACTACAATAGATCTATCTAACAAATTCCTTATCTTCGCAAAGGTCTTAAATTATTATTAACACGAATAAAAGATATAGATCCACTACTTTCATGTAATAAACAAGCATTAATTCACATAAGTCATAACAAATCACGAAGATATACAAACTTAACTGAAACAATAATCAAGGCACATATGCACAAATTTGGCTCAAAACAGTCTTTATTATGAATAAGCATTCAATTACAGACTTCTCCTCCCTACGCCCTCAGCTGCAAGGGCCCACACACTCAGCTTGCAGACTTACCAAGGTCTCCATGCACTCAACTGCAGTAGCCTTCCCCTTTCACCTAAGTACAAGAAACGTACCTTTTCTACCTTAGCACCCTTTCCCTTACAATGATTCTTCACTTAAGTTGAAGTTATTAAGACTCACTATGACTCATCTATTTATAGCATTTGCTTTACAATACCATGGTCTATAGACCATGGGCGGGTCTCAAAACATCTCTATCACCTACCCATACAAGGGGCTAATGCCCCTTTGAATCTGCTTAGTTTCTCACTCCACTTCCACATTTCGTGAAGACTTTCATTCTTTAACAAAAACTATTACAAAATTTGGCTTAACTAACAAAACTTGACCCCATCCCAACAAGCACTGCTAGATGTCATAGTCTTTGGATCTATGTGTGAGACAATCCAGTGGATGTTGTATGCACATGGGAAGCGGGGTACTTGCATGCAACCTTATGTAAGCCTGAACGGTGGACATTGATGTAAGCATGTTGATCCTCTAGATCTTCCTTAAAGTCCCTTGTAAAGATATCCTTGATATCCTACCATGATAACGTCATTCCCTTCTCAATGAACAACTAAGTGTCTTCATAAACTGGAAATTACTGACACCTGCTCAACTGATTCCCCAGTGCTACTCTCAACAGTATCTTTTGATGCAGCTCTCTTGGAAGCCATGTTACCTATAACTACCAGAGAGTTTCTCAAAAAATATTGTACCTGGAGACAAAGAGGACACTCATGGCATGCAAATGTTAGCTTGAAATGAAAATCACTTCAAGAACCAACCAAACAAAAAAGTGGGAAACTACTGGGAATAATTGTGCAATCCTGGCTCTTAGAAGTGATTGACTGCTAGCTGGTTCTATGCATTGCAGAGTCCTAACTACCAGTGGGAGGGCTTACTAACTGGAACTGTGCAATGCGCAGTTCATTCAGGCTTAGGTCGAGTGGGACTACACATTACGCAATCCCAATGGCCAAGGTTCATGACTGGCTCCTCGAGCTACACAGTGCACAGTTGGAGCCAGGCCTTGGCAGCTTCTATGCAATTCTCGGAGCTAATGCAGAGCCTTGAGATACAGAAATTCTCAGTGCATTCTGGGGAGGAGGAATATTTGAGTCAAGGAAGCCCAGATCTGCCCAATTGGAGCATGAAAACTAGAACATATGAAGGAGGGAATGATGGTGGGTGAAGATCTGAGTGAATGATGATGTATGCAAGTAAAATGAGTGTAAGAATCAGCCAAACTAAAGAAAAATGAAGAATGTGGAGAGAGTCTTCACAAAGACAATTGTTAGAGCAAAAATTGGGTAGTGCATGAAACACTTGGGAAAGGCAATGAAAAACTTAAAAAAACACTTCTACAATCTAAAAAAAAATCAAAACACCAATGGTCACTCAATAAAATGGTTAAAACAACACTCTCACAAGCCAAACAAAAAAAAGTGATAGAAAAAGCAAAAAAAAAAATAGAAAAGAAATACTTACTCGGAAAAGCAACAACGATCGCATCAAAGTTTCCTAGATCTCCTCAAGAATGCCAGAGATCCAAGATCAAATGTGTAAATGAGACATCGAAGTGCCATTTAAATAGATTTGGTCGAGTTAGGGTTTATGATGTGAAGGCCAAAAATATAGGAAAAAACAACAATTGGCGATGATTTTCAAAATAACTTGAGTGCCACTTCCAGGTTGCTAAAAATATATCCCTATTTTTTATGGATGATTTTTCGCTTTTTTATTTTTTCTTTTTTGGTACAAGCTGCAATGCATTTGTTAGAGAGAATGCACAGTTCTGGAGAGAACTGGGCAACTCATTGGTTCATGGATCAAGCAGTTGTTGAGGGAAAATCTTCTGCGTAATTTCTGGGTTGAGTGGCCCTAGTTGCCTCTCATCCTCTGCGTAGTTTTCCAGCTGAAGGTTGGCTGTCAGCTGGCCCTGCGCAATTTTGGAGCTGAAGGCTCACTGTCAACTTGGACTGCACAATTCTAGAGAGCAAGGCTGGTTTCCCTCAAGGATTGCGCAGTTCACTAAGACAAGCCTGGAACCAGGTTCAAACCAAGTCAAGAGATTGGCTTGTGGGTTAGACAGTACACCAAGTGAGAAAACACAAGCCAAAATGCAAAAGATAAAGCTTAATGAAAGCACAAGTACCTGGGTCAGTGCAAGATGAGTTGTTATGATTTAGGAGGGAGGCTCCAAAATGACGCATAGGAAAAATTTTGGAGGGTGGTTGTAGTCGCTACAACATTGGTGACACATTCATAGAACTCCAACTCTCTGTATGGACCTTGTCTCGTGTAAAGCGAGTCTAACTCTTTCAAAAGTATTGTTTGATTATTTGATCATCATGGCTTCTTCACTAGCTTGAGTTAAAGATGTATCCCCTACCATTCTCTTTATTGACAACACACATACCAAGGCAAGTCAATTGTGTTGTTTCGATTGGGGATGAGGGGTATATTGATGCACAAGTAATATAGACATTTAGAGTTTTAGTTTCATCTCTGGTGTTGCTCCGCTACCAATAGGCTTGGATAGTATCCCGATGGAGTCACTTTGGGAAAACAAGCATTGATCCATTGCCATCAAACCTCAATAGTACCCCGGTAAAGTTACTTGCTTCACCTCTCTACGCAGGAAGCCTTTCTCTTCTTTCACCTTTATTTTATTTTTTCATTTTTCAAAGAATTATGCATGGGCACTTATTTATTTCATGAAGTGAAAGAGGGATCCCGATTTATTGAGAGCGGAAGAGGTTGTCCCTTCAAGGAAGGATGTATATATATACCTTTGACATACTTGGTACGACTTTCCCCCTCACCTTACTCTACTTGACTAGTTTGACAAGGGTTAATCGAATATAGATAATCCATTAGAGTAGGCGGTACTAGTTAAGAGTGAAAGCATTGTGATTTCACCAAGACTCGCTCTGAAAGGAACATATTTTCCATCAGGGTATCATTGACTAGAATAAACACAAGATTATCATAAAGAGAGGGAATAGACAAATAAACAAGTGTTGATAGTTTTACAAGTCCTCTTGTATTTCACCTTGCTTTTCTAAGAATCCAAACATGGTTTCATGGGGAAACTAATCCTATGGGTGCATGAACAAAAAACAAGAAAAGGAAAGAAGTAAGACGAAAACAAAATCAAGTAAGCAAAAACAAACAAGAAAGAAAACACTGCTCTTACTCCTAAGCTAAACAGAGCATGGGCCAACTCACATGAAGTGATATTTCCAATGCATCCATCGACGCATTGGTTTACCCATATGGATGATGGCATGGTTGACAAGAAATATATTCAAGCATACCAACAAGCAAGAAAGATAAAGAAATGAAACCAAAGCATTTGAAGTTTGAATTCGTCCATAGAAAACAAAATATTGAAACCAAATGAAAGACACTCTGCAGACATATCATGTTATTATGTCACATTGCGCATGGATGACAAACATGTACACTCTTTCGAACGTGACAAATGAGTAAACATGAAGGAAGAAAATTTTTGTTTCGCTAGGATCATGTGATTCTGGTGGAGGATGAGAAAACTATAAACTAGATTGATTTTCAATGTGAACAAGGGAGATGAGGATCTTGGGGAGATTTAACAGATTTCTAATCCGAAGTGGAGATGACCTCAAGGCTACGAGAACCTGTCATAACCATCAGCTCAAGTTGAAGTGCCTCGACAACTTGAGGAGTTTCCACTTCATCAGATCATGGATCATCAAAGATTGGTGGCTTAGAAAGATCGACAGTAGATGAATCAGTATCATAATCAGATGAATAAGTGAAAAGATCACAACAACCACAATCAGAAAATTCGATATGTACATCGGCATCCTCATGATTTGATGAATCATACAAAGGGGGTGATGGAAAACAAGAAATTTTACCCTCTGGGTTTCCAGAAATGAAAGATGAGAGATCGAGTGAATTCGGGAAGAAATATTTTTCCTCTCCACAATTGAATGACATACTAACATCCTACACATTATGTGAATGAGCAGAAGTAGAAACAACTAGAGATGAATTTTCACAAATGAAATTAGAAACAGAAAAATTACAGAAGATGTCAGGATAAAGTAGATGAGGTGCATTTAGAAGGAGGTCGTCCTTCTCCACAAATTCTTGTTTAGATTCCCACACATACTCATAAAAAATGATAGTGCATTTTGGCTTCCCAACACCAACTCCATCCATAAATTTATCCTTGTGAACATCACATGTGGACTCCTGAATGGATGAACACAACACACCAAAATCCAGAGGACCAAAGGAACCAGTGGATCGAGGCTGAGCAAATGAGACCACATGACAACCATCAAGCTTGCAGTCCAAATTTGTGCAAAAATATAGAGCAGGTGGCGTGGGAGGAGAAGGTGACAGCGCAACAAGTAGGTTCACAACTACTCCCACTTCGTCCTACGGAGATAGAACTGTTAGATGAGAAGGGGATGAAGGGTCACTTGGAATAGTAACCTTGTTTGTCTTAGATTTAGATCTAACACCGAGGTATGCTGGGAGGGGTTAGAAATATTCTAACTCATGTGGATTCACAGATATGTGAACAAGATAGTAAAATATTTCAGTTAGAAATTTGCGGTCAACTTCATGTTCCAGAAATTCAAAACAGTAATCACGGGAATGATCATAAGAGTGTGAAATAGATTCATCAGGTGCTTTTTGTAATTTTAAAATCTTGTGATTTAGTGCTTTACAATCATAAAAGAAGAAAGCACAACCTAACTCTCTGAACATGTGGTTGAAAGATTGTATAGAGGCTGTGGGTAATGTGAGACACCATTGCTTAGCGCGTCCTTTGAACATGTAAGAAAACAACCTGCAGGCAATGTCGTCCGTGGGGACTTCATTCTTGTCATATAAACCCAAAAAGGAAATTATGTGGATTAACAGGGATGTTCTGTTTTCACCATCATATTTAATTTGTGACAAGTCATCTATGACATCCACTGACATATCAAAATTATAAGCGTGAGAAAAACATGTTGGGGTTGAGATTGTGATGTAAGTCATGAATGATGTACAGAGATTCAAAATAGACTTTGAGAGCTCAGCTTGTCATTTGGCCCTCCTTCTAACACCAGAAATGTTGACGGCACTGGACCCAACAACATTTAAGGGGATATCCCCAGTAAGAATTCCTAACTAGACCTCAGCTTGTTTGGAGTAGGAGTCCCAACAATGGGTGGCTAATGTAGTGCCTTTATCATGATAACGTGCATAGATAAATATGATGAATTTGGATGGAAGAAAGTGTGTGACCTTGTAGCGAGTCAAGTGATATGTATGGGGGTTCTAACACACAGAGGGGAAAATAAAGTGTGCCCCTCAGAAGCCTATAATAGTATGCAACCTGAAAGGAACACACGAGCAGAATGACATCACAATATGGAAAGTGGAATAATCCACAAACAAAAGTGACGGGTTAATCCACCAACATGCATTCAACAAGATTCATACAATTGCATACAAAATAGTACATAAGAAAATGTGTAAGTTAAACAACATATGTTGCTAAAGCAACCAAAATAGTCCCCTTTGTCAATCTTTGACTACCCTTATGACTCTTCAACTTCTTTACAAATAACTCATTACATTACATAGTGAATTTTCACATTCCACTAATGACAATTGGAATTTCACTTAAAACATATTTACAAATAATATACATTTTCCACATGTACCCATGTGAGAAAAAATTGGCTAGAGACAGCCTCACAACACAAAGACTATGACTCAAAAGTTTGGGGAAATACCAACTCAACAACCTGCACTTGATGCTTCTCAGTGATGTACTAGTACCAAGCTTGGTACTATGCTATGGTGTCCAAAACTTCTTGATGATGTCTTTCTGGTAGCAGAATCTTGCCTCCATAGCTTTTGGGTATATGGTCTTAGAACCCTTTTCCAACTCATCTTGAAGCATGTGCGGCATAGTCTTGATTATGACAGGACCACCAATGCACTTATGCATGTTTTCTACGCTCAGCTCCAAGTCATCGTTGGTGCCCTCTTACCTTAGCTGCCCCATGTACCTGTCAACCTCTTGCCATATTTGGTTCTTTTCCTTAGCTTTAGTGAGGGAGCCAATTGACGGGATCATGTGAGTCCTTATCATGACCTCCAGACCCTTATACAACCATGCATATGAAGCATATATGTTGGTGATGAATGAGGTGAGCTGCTCATAATTCTGGATCAACATATGGATTCATGCTTTATCTAGCTCTGCCTACAACATCATCATCTTATGCAAGGAAAGCAGGGCTCCCTTGTACCTCAATTTCCATTCCTGCACATGGGAAATAACAACATGTATGTCCTTAAGTGTTTGGACAACCTTCCCGCTCTACTTCTAAAAACCATATATATGGACAACCACCTTAAGCATGGTGACAAATTTGTCATAGAATTTTTGCATGGTGGCCTCAATATTTTATACTTCAGCAAGTATCGCTTTCCTCATCTCTGCCATTGCGGAACCTGCAGATTGTTTTGTGTTCTGCCTAGCTGCTTGCAATTTCTTTTCCATATGTTCATTCTATGCTAATAGGAACTTGAAATTTGAGCTCGTGGCTCCTACATATGCCATAGTGGCATCGACCATGACGACTGGATGCTTTATGACATCTGACACTATCACCCTTTCCTTCATAAATGCAGGTGACGCATGATCATATTGGAAATTATTTCTCTATGCCTGTACAATCTTTTGCTGTATCTCATCAAATGATATATTTTACACATCCATCATCAAGGACTACAACCTCTCCTTGCTCGCTCGAGACTGGTTCTCATACTAGAGGTGGTGGAGGCTCAGAGGTGACCTTGGGTGTGCTCGACATGAGGTCGGTGTCTTGGTCTTGTGGTGTAGAAATTTTGAATAATATGACACATATTCACAGAGATTATCCTGATTATACACTATTGCGGAATACATGCATAATACATAACCTCCTCTACATTGATCATCAATTTACAGAAGCAGAAACAATAACATGCACACATAGAAAAGCATCAATCACACATATCAACACAGTATTTTCCCGGGGAAAGCATCTCGCTAAAAAACCCAACTATCTGTATATTATATTGATTGAGAACATGTAACAATACACAGTACAATACTCCTCGCAATTACTCAGTACTATCTCCACCTGTTACACACAAACTAGCTCAGATCTGAATCAATTGCTGGCTCAAAAATCCACCTGCTACTTGCCTGCCTCCATTGCGCAATCCTGCATGAGAATAATGATGAATGGCTGAACCATTCATGTGTTTCCCTTATCTAACACTATGCAAACTCATTGGCATAACTCAATCCCATTGATTGTGCAAATCCTCATGCACAACTATAGTCACAACTGATAGCAATCTGATCCTCTAACACTTGTCCCTGCTAAACTGAACATGCACTAACATGCAACTGAGTTAACTGATGTATTATTTAGTTGCATTATGAGTTAATAATTATTTTAACAACTCATCATTAGTCTATTTGTAGTTAGACTAATTACAACTAGTTTAACCAAGTCAAACTGAACACAACTCCATCAACTCCACAATCAACTCCACCAAACTCAACTGATTGAGTTCTAACTGAAGTCATGCATGCAACAACTCAACTAACCCACAAAGAAAACGTATTTCCTTCTGACAGTTGCATGTGCCACATCTATAGCTCAAACTGAAGTGCTCCAAGAGAATAAGATAAAGTTTACAGTCTAAATATTATTATAAGCTAATAATATTTGACTGTTCTCTAATTAGACTTGACAGTGTCACCGTTGTTGTCTAAAAATAGAAGTCCATCTATTTTTTCCAACTTGACCAGTCATCCATAAACAACATCCTGCAACTCATAGACATGATCCATATGTCTAAAAATAGACATAGTCAAAAAATAGACTTTGCGCCATAATTTGCCTGCGGGCCCACTTAGTGAAGGTGACTTTTTTCACTAAGCTCCATCATCTTGTTGCAATTTCAACATTTTATGAGTTCTGGAAGTGTCATGGATTTTTGGGCAAAGATTGAATTCTAGCCCTCGAAAATAGCCTTAAATCTTGCAGTTGCTGGCATAGCACTGGCAGAATAATGTTATAGTCGCACTAAGGCAAGCTCAAGAGAGTGACTGCAGACTCTCAGTCTCTTGGAGGGCTTGGAAAGGGAGCGATAAGGAATCTAAGTTAGTGAAAAGGAGAGACATCTCAAGGGTTGGGCACCTAAAGTAGTTGGGTTGCTCCTGAAGGTCCTATAGCACCTAAGGGAAGTCAGTAAGGTTTCAAGTTGTTGACTTCATTAACTTAAGGTCATATAGGAGGTTGAGTCTTATCAAAGTGATCCTCAGCTCATATTTACTTTGGGTAAGCCGATGAAAGTGGGTAAATGTCGGAGCATGTGGTTACAAGTAATGTGATATTATGAGGTGAAGAGGCTTTGAGAAGGATGGTGATGTGATAGTAGGAAGTGAAGATAAGTTTCAGGGAATAAATTAATGATAAAACATTAAAATATTATTAATTTATAATTTTATAAAATAATTTTAATTATATAGTTTGAGTATTTTATAATTAAGAAAACATATAGACATATAAGACCAACAAAAAAAAATACATACATATTAATATAATAACAAGAAAAACAATTTACTTAGCCCAACAAAAAAAAAATGATTACATTTAAAAAATTTTCAGTAATTTAATTACATTACTTTTTTCATTGAGAAAAAATTAATCCAATGAGCAATAAATTTTTCTTCTCCAAATTATTAAAATAACAAGACCTTGAAACCATGACAAAAAATATATAATATAAGTTCAACCTATCACATGTATAATTGAACAGTGAAATTATATCAACATTCTTATTATTATATTATAATAATTAAATCAATGATTCTAATTTATTATTAATTAATAATTTAAAATATTTATTTTTAAAATAATAATGTAATATTACAGTAATTCTAATAAATTTTATATTTTCATATTTAAATTTTATATATATTAATAATAGTGATAAAAACAAAAATGTCATTCACTTTGAGTGTCACTAGTATTTAATTGATATGCATTTTGATGTTTTAAAATATAATTTAAGCAATTTAAAATTGTGATTTGACTAACAATCATGTTACAATATTTCAATGATATTATTAAAGTTAGTCTAAATTTATTTTAATTATGTTGATAGGCTAGTCTATTTTGGAATAGGGTTTCAAGAATTTTAATTTACATATCAATAATTATTAAATAGATGGTAGGGATTTAATCTCCGTAGAATATTCTAGAATATTCTGAGTAGTATACACAAATCAAAGGTTAAGATTTATTTCTGCAACAATTATGTCTATTTTTCTTTTTTAATTACATTCATTAATTAAAAGAAATGTTATATAAACAAATGTCATGCAAAATGAGTTATAGTTTTTCTTGGTATATGATATTGATAAGTCATAGTATTGGCCCATAATATTATAACAAAACCTATTATAGATTAAAAATCTCATGATAAAGTTAGGATAAATATTCATGATTAAGAATCTTGTTTTATATATATATATATAATATATATATAATTAATTATTATATATTAATCATTATTATTATATTATTATTTTAAATAAAGTTATAAATTTACTTAATTTTTATGAATATTTTATTTTAAGAACTGTGAGTAGTATGAGAAGGAAGGAGTGTTTTGGATGTTTGTTGATAATTTATGGGTGCTAAAATATTTTATTTAAAATTAAAAAAAAAAAATTAAATAATTCAATATGGGGTACTAAAATATTTTATTTATGTTCTTCTTCAAATTAAAAATGTTATATTGATTTTTTTTGTTATTAATATTTTTCTCTGTCAACTCTATATTAAATATGGAAGGAATTACACATTTTCCTCCTATGGTGAATTAGGAAACACCTATGAATGAAAGAAAAATATCTCATTAAAATATTTTATCTATGATAAATAATTTATCTTTTTGGTTATTTATATTTTTTAAATATGACCAATAACTTAATTTCATATTAAAAATTAAATGAATTATACATTTCCCTCGTATATATATATGCGTAATATGTAAAAAAAAACTTAAAATAATTGAGAATTTATATTATTATTTTTTATTTTTTATTTATGTTTTTTCCATTAACTCAACATTATAACTTTCCAATAAATAAACAAAATATTTTTAACATATTATTAAATAATCTCCTCCATATTGTTTCGTAAATCAAAAAATACTAAACAATAAAATATTTAAATTTATCTTTTAAGCAATAAAACTATATAAAGTATAAAACAAGTCACTTACGTGAATGCCTTTAAAATTTATCTTTTAAGCAATAAAACTATATAAAGTATAAAACAAGTCACTTACGTGAATGCCTTTAAATTGTTACTTATGTGAATGCACTTTTAACATATAAATTTAAAATAGAAAATAGAAAGTCACTTATGTGAATGCCTTTTAAAAGGTTATTGGTGTGAATTTACTTATAACAAATAAATTTAAAAATGACTCTAGTATTTGATTTATGCTAGTTCAAATCTTATTGAGTATATTGGCCTACTGTGGTGGATGCTCGAGAAGCAGATTCCCTGCCCTCGCTTTGGCGGCACGAGAAATTCACTTTGCTAAAACCATAAGATCTTAGTATATCGACTTGCAAGTAGTTGGATGTACTCTTGGTGTTATAGTGGCAGATACCAGGATTGATCCTGGGCCTCTTATAGATTAGGACTGGCAGCTATTGATTCACCATGTGGTTATATATATATATATATATATATATATATATAATAATATTTATATATATTATATTATATATATAATATATATATATATATATTATATATATATATATAATATAATATATATATATCGGAAATATCTGAAATGATGTTACAATCGCATAGTGGGTTGAGTGGACACCCATTCAGCTCCACCAAATCAACCGTGGATCGCATGTATTCTTCGTTCACCTTTTCTTACATTCGTTAATCAATTTCACACAGAAAGACAATGGTTGGTCACTCAAATCTCCGGCTCTTGCTATAGCGTGGTCGACTACTATCACATTTCAATAGATGTGTCTTTGTTGAAAACACATTGTCCTATATGCCCATTTTGTAGGATCTTGTTTCTAACGATTAAGCTAAGTCTTGAACAACATGCTTTGATATCAATTGTTACAAAAACTGAGAGGGGTGACTGAGTATTTCTTGATGAATCAATTTTTATCTTGATTTTTATTTTTATTTATAAACATCTTGAGCACACTCTGCAAGTGTATAGCCTATCCGTCTTCCCTACTAGCTAAACCTGGTCCAACACTTAGCCAATTTCAAGCCTTCCCAAGATCCTATTTCCTTGTATTTTTCCCTTGGGAAATTGCCTCTATTTTCCTAGGAATTTCACACCAAGGAATTATGCAATAGCCTTAGGTCAATCTCTGACTATATGCACCAGTTGTGCACATGGAAATATGCTACCACTGATAGTACATTGCCTTGGAATCTCCATCTCAACAGGGTAACTCGAATTCTATGCATACAACAATTATTTTGAGATGATTGATCAGTTAACTGGTTGATCACTGAGTGTGGTTGAAGTTCCACTTCCACAACTTGACCTCCACTAGTTATTCTGACAGTTAGAATTGACAATAACTCAAATTAGCTGAAATAGATTGCTACAAATTAGCAATCAATCATGTATAACCAAACTCAAGTGTCTCCAACTCGAATTTACTAAGTTAACTGAGTGACAGGAGCCATGTCACCTCAATTAACTACCTCCAAGTATTTTGCTTAAATAGAAATTCGAATTTTAATGTAGTTTGTCTAAGGGAAAGTCAAAACTAGATTTTCTTGTTGAATTTTCAACACTCCCTCTTAGCAAGAAAGGGATTATCAACCGCCTCTATTCTGCCCCTGTGGAACTTGAATTTTCCTATTGACAAAGCCTTTCTCAAAATATTTGCATCTTGTTCCTCTATCGGAATGTACTACAACAACATAATCTACCTCTGCACACAATCTCATAGGTGGTAATACCATATGTTGATATGTTTGGATCGATCATGAAATAAAGGATTATCAGAGAGCTTGATACAATTCTTATTATCACAATAAACCATAGTAGGATCCATCATATAACCAAATATCCCGACAAGAATCTTTCTCATCCAGATTGGCTCACATCTTGCTTGACTTACAGCGATGTATTGTGCTTTTGCTGAGCTAAGTGCCACTAATCTTTGTTCCTATTGTACCAAGAAACAATGGTGGTACCAACATTGAAAATTCCTCCTAATATGCTCTTCAAGTCTGATGGATTCCCCACCCAAATCTGCATCTTTGAATCCTTGCAGCTTCACTCCCTTTTTCCATCTGTACCAAAGACCAAACTGAGTAGTGCGTCTAAGGTATCTCAACACATGCCTTGATGTCTTCCAATACAATTTGATTGAATTAATTATTTCTTGACTAAGTTGGTTAACTGCATAACACATGTTTTGTTATATGTTCACCAAATACATGAGTGAACCCACAAGCTTCCTGTAAATGGTAGCCTCCACTACTTCAACTGAAGTAGCATCCTCTTTCCTTGATTTTCCTACTAGACGAGTCTCCATGGGTTTGCACTTGTCCATGTGAAACCTTTAAATTATCTCATTAGCATACTTTCCTTGAGAGACAAATAGTTCCCCATCACCTTTACATACTTGCAATCCAAGGAAGTAGTTCATGAGGCCCATGTCCTTCATCTCGAACTCTCCTGCAAGGTCCTCCTTGCAAGATTTAATCAACTTCTCATCACCAGTAAGGATAAAGTCATCAAAATATAAAACAATAATCAATAATTTACCTTCTACCATAATGTGATAAAGGTTTTCAACTACTTCACTTTTGGTGAAGCCTAAACTTGTGAGATAGCTATCGATCATGGTGTACAAAGCATGGGGTGCTTGCTTGAGTCCATATAGTGCTCACTTGAGTCTGCACACATGTGACTCTCTATCAAAGGTCGCATGCCACTCTGAGTGTTCAATATACACCTCCTCCTCATTAAATCCATTGACGAATGTTGCCTTCACATCCATCTGGTGGATCTTCCACCCCATCTGCATTGGCAATGCTAGATTTGACTTGATGGATGAGTATCTTGATACTAGAGAAAAGGTCTCCTCATAGTCAATTCCCTCAACCTAAGGGAACCCCTTGGACACAAATTTGGCCTTGTGTTTCTCTATGCTTTCGTCTGTTGCATACTTTACCTTGTAAAGCCATCTCGAACCAACCACTGATTTGTCTACTAGTCTTAGGACCACTTCCCAAACCTTTTCTTCTGAAATGGAATCATATTCCTCTACCATAGTATCAACCCATATCGATTTCTCTATATATTCCTCGAATGAGGGTGGATCTACCTCTACAAGTTCACTCATCAGAGCCATGTAGCCAGTGTATCGATCTGGTGACCTCCTCTGCCTATGTTGTGATGTGGGTGCTCCCACTTTCTCTCTATAATCCTGCAATAATTTTCCATCTTCCCTGGTTCACTTCCTTCCTTCTCTGGATGTCTCTACTTCAGTGGATGTCTCCACTCTCTACTCCTCTGCTTGTGGCTGCACCACAACTTCTTGATGTTCTTCCTTTCGAGCCAAAAGCTCATGATTAGGCTGTAACTGAAGCTCCCTCTCAAGAGAACACCTCATTTCCTTCTTCTCATCAAACTTCACATCCCATTTGACCATTGTCATCCTCAGGGATGGAAAGTACACATGAATGTTGTGAGGTGTTTTTGGGTACCCCACAAATATGCCCAAGTTTGTTGTTGTCTCTAGGTTTTTCCTTGCTTCTCAGAAACATGACAGTAAACTAATGATCCAAAGATCTTGAAGTGTGACACATCTAGTTTATTCCCTGACAAATATTCCTCTTATGTACTAAAGCCAAGAATCCTATGAGGACTCTTGTTCTGCAAATAGACCGTTGTGTTTCATACTTCATCCCACAAGTGTAAAGGTAGGCTTTGGTCATGCTCTCTCAGCCACCCCATTCAGTTGTGGGTTATGAAGTGTTGTCAACTCCCATTGAATGCCTTACTTTGCACAGAAATTTTTAAACTCAATTGGCACGTACTTGCATTTGTTATCGCTCCTAAGAGCCTTCACTTTCTTGTCAGTCTCTTTCTCAACAAGTGCTTTAAATTCAACAAATTTGGAGAATGTTTGATCTTTCTTCTACGTTAAGTAAATCTATCACTTTCGTGAGAAATCATTAACAAATATAACATAATACATGTGTTTGGCAGTGGAGGCTATCAATAAAGATCCATAGAAATCAGAATGGATCCTTTCAAGGACTTCATGCGCTCTGTTGTCCCGATCATTGAAGGTGGATTTTGTGTACTTCCCCAACGTACACCATTTGCATGTATCACATTTCTCTAGTGTTCCTTTGGAGAGGCCTGTATAAATCTGTTGCATGATCTTCAAAGCGCCATGATGAAAATGGCGAAGTCTTCTATGCCATAATTTTTCAACATCTCAGCTCTACACCTGCTCTGCTTTTGTGATCAATGTTGCACAGTCTTCCACATCTAATTTGTAGAGGTTCTTCACTCAAACCCCAATCTGTTTCACTTGTCCCATGGCGATGTGTCTCAGGAAATCCTTCCCTGTGTTGAATATTATATCGTAGCCACGGTCTTCAAACATAATTACAGAAAGTAGATTCTTCTTCAGACCCGGTACAAACATCACATCCTTGAGCCTAAGATTGGAGCCAGATTCCCTCTGAAAAGTAACAGTACCAATACCAGTCGTGTCATACCTTCCATCATCTCCCATCTTGATGTGCATCTAGAGATCCTTCTCCTTAAAGTCACTAAAAATTTATTTGTTCCCCATCATGTAGAATGAGGCACAATTTTCGAGAACCACACACTACCCATCACTGTGTTTCCCATGCATGCAGTGAATGTAAAATCAAGTTCTAATAGTGAAGCCAAGGCTTTACCTGTTGCTCCTTCTATGATCTTCTTGCTTATCTTCTTGTGTGGACACTTCGTTGCATAGTGCCTGAATTCATGACAATGAAAGCACTTGATTTTGCACAGGTATTTTCTCTTGTCCCCTTGACTCGAATCTGCTTTGGATTGGAATTTCCTCCCCTTCCAAGGCACACTTCTCCTCATCCTCACCCTTACATGAGGTCTCATCTTTGGTGTTCCACCTTATTTCTTCTTGCACTAGATTGGACCATAACTGCTCCCAAATCAATAGTTTCTCTTAACCATTTACCAAATATTGATAGCTATGCCAGCTCTTGGAAGGCCGAAAATGGATAGAGCTACCAAGTCTTCTTCAGGGACCCTGCCAAGCTCATCACGACATTGTGTAAACTTTCTCAAGTACTGTGGAATTGTGTCATTCTTTTGCATCTTGATACTTCGAAGCTTGTCCTTGAGTGTCAGCTTCCTGTGGTCACTATTGTTCTTGAAAAATTCTGTCAGTGCTTTCCATATCGCGAACAAAGTCTCTTTTCCATTGAGATTTGAGACAATATGATCCCAAACTCCCTCCAATATGATTTGGCCACATCCTTCTTCCACTGAGCAAGATTATGGGCATCAGATGTTTGGGGTTTTGTTACATCTGTCTTGATGTTTTCTAGCATCCCATTATAATCCAATATTGCCTCCATGCGGTCCTTTCAGGCAATAAAGTTTGAGGTGCTTTCCAAGGCATACTCAATCCTGATTCCATTGAAATCCATATTCTAAGTCCTGAAGAAAACCTGCAAAATCGATCTTCAAATTCAAATCTATTGCAATGAAAAATTTGAAAGCTTTTCTCTATAGTGATTCTAGCTCTTATACCATGTATAAATCAATGTGTAGATTCAATATTGCTCATGAAATTTACTAGATCACAAGATTTGAAGCTACTCTACTGATCTGCGGAAGTTAATTTACCATCAAAAGCAAGAATCATAGACATGAAAAAGGAAACATCACATATGCACAGATATTTATCTAGGGGAAAGCAACTTCTCAAAACCCCTTACTATCTATATTATATTAATCAGAGAATAGAGAACAAATACAATGCTTGCCTAAGCATGAGCACACCCTGTAAGTGTATAGTTTATCCTTCTTCGTGACTGACTAAACCTGGCCCAACAGTTAGCCAATTTCAAGCCTCCCAAGATCTTATTTCCTTGCATTATTCCCTTGGGAAATTGCCCCTATTTTTTAGGAATTTCACGCCAAGGAATTGCACAATATCCTTAGGTCAATCTCTTACTACATGCACCACCTATACACATGGAAATATGCTACAAATGATAGTACATTGCCTTGGAATCTCCATCTCAACTGGGTATTTCAAATTATTTGCATGGAACAATTATTTTGGGATGATTGACTAATTAACTAGTTGATCATTGAGTGTGGTTGAAGTTCCACTTCAACAACTTGACCTCCACTAGTTCTTCTGATAATTAGAATTGACAATAACTCATATTAACTGAAATAAATTTCTACAAATTAGCAATCAATCGTGTAGAACTGAACTCGAGTGTCTCCAACTCGAATTTACTAAGTTAACTAAGTGAAAAGATCCACGTCACCTCAATTGACTATCTCCAAGTATTCTGTTGAAATAGAAATTTTAATTTTAATCTAGTTTGATGAAGGCAAAGTCAAAACTAGATTTTCTTACTGCATTTTCAACAATATGAATCTTCCCCTGCAATCATAGAAATATTATTTCATCAATCCTCTATCAAAATATCTACAACATTCATAGCTATAATCTTAGTGTATTCATCATTTAAACAAATCTGCTATAGGTATATGATTTTTTCCATACACATTGATCACCCATCAAGCCTCTATCTAACATATAAGATTTGTCTTTGATTTTTCATATAATAGTTATATGTCTAAACTAATGGATCTCTACAACTCAGTTACAGGTGTGGTTTGTAGTAAATCCACAAACTCTGCTACAGATGGAACATTGGTGCAAATCACTCTTCATAAGGTAGCCATGATATGAAGATGTCATCGCACTTCAACCCATTATTAAAACACAACAATTTCTATGCTCTTTCACTTCATTGAACTTTCTTAAATGCTTTGTCACACATCAACCTCTGCATCTGCTTATATACACTCCTTTAGGATATACACACTCTATCACTATCAAAATGTGTCTTGATATCTCATTGATCTTCCATAGTCGCTCCTTTGCATACTAAACAAAACTGGTGCAACAACTTACTTGATCCACATACAAACTTGTCATATTTTATCTCTAGAATCTACAAGTATAGCAATTGGCATCACACGGTCTTGACACTCACAAGGTAGTATGCATGTCTAACAAACTCCTGCACATATGCCTTCAATCACTCCTCAACTTCACTTTCTCTCCATTACAGTATAGCAATTGGCATCACACGGTCTTGACACTCACAAGGTAGTATGCATGTCTAAAAAACTCCTGCACATATGCCTTCAATCACTCCTTAACTTCACTCTGATATGGAACTATCAATGATGATTACGCTTACATAATAGGTGTAGATCCCATCATTCATCTCATGCATTATCATCAGATCTAAAAGCCTTTAATCGTGCATGTTGAAGAATGTAACTAGTATTGGTCTTCATAATTGTATTTGTCAAAATAAAATAAAATAATTTTTTTATTAAATAAATATTAACTTATTAAAGCATGTGTTTCATGCTTGGGTCAATGGTCTATAGGTCAAGCCTCCATTGTAGGTTTCTAGGTTTGAGTCTTATGCCGTAAATAAATGTCATAATGTTTAATTCGCTTCTTGAGTTCGGTGTATTAAAGAAATAAATGTATTTGAGCCATTTTAACTCCTCTTCCATCAATTTGGCCTCAATCACAAGAAGTCGGCCTCATGAAGGAACACATCCACCTTATGAAGACTATATATAAAGAAGCATTTGACCATGAAAATGATACCAATGAATCTAAAATACAATTGAGGAGGAAGTTCCTATAAGTAAGAGACATCTATGAAGAGGATTAAAGGGACCGAAGTTTATATAATTGTAGGGCTAAAGTTTCTATAATTGTAGGAGATGAATTTTTCTATGATTGCAGGACCTAAAAATAAGATATTTCAATAAATGTCGAAACTCTTGTTCTTAAAGATTTGTTTTGGAAAAAGACTACTTCAACTGATAGGATAACTTGATGGATGGAGAGAGGTTTATAAGTCAAGGGTCTAGGATGGTCTCAATTTTATTTTGATTCTACTAAGGAAGATTTTGACTAGGTTTTCCCTAGCTGAGTGACTACATCTTGTGTCCCTTGTTGTGATATTCATTGTTTGGCATTTGTCTTGTTGAAAGGAATATAATAAAATGAAAGAATAACTAATAAGAAGAAAAAAGTAATCACGAGAAAATGTCAAAGCCTAAGAGAAATATACCTAAAGAGCCTAATCCATATGATGCCCTAGATTTCTCAACATGGTATCAGATCTTGGTTCACTTATATAAGGTAGAGAGAAGTTCACATGAACTACAAAACTAACAAGAAATATGGTCACCTAGGACCAAACTCCTAAATGAAAGAGATTATGAATTCTAGGAACATTGACTAATAAATATCTATGTGGTTAGGGCCACATACCCTTACACAAAAAAATAATCATAAGTTCACGGGCTTGTACATTTTGTTCCTAGTGCTATATATTTGTGAAAATTTGTGTAAATAAATTGTGATCGGTTTTTTTGTCATAATGTTTCCTAAATTAAACCCTTGAAGTTCAACTAACAGATATTATAAAATCTAAGATATGAGTAGATGGTGTTGAATCCAAATTACAAGGATAGAATATAGCTTATGTAATTTTAATTTAATTTTCAATAATTATTATGTGGATGATAGGGATCTAACCTCCACAAAATATCCAGGGAAGAGAGTTGAGATTTATCAGTTATGCCCCCTTTTTTCAATTTAATTAAGAAAATGTAATGTCCACAAGTTCCATTGAACCCTTATTGCTTATTGTTACTTTATTTTGTTTATCTTGTTACATGTTTTTTAATGTATATATGTTTGAATCATATATTATTTTTTGTAAGTAATATATTAATAATTTAAAATAAAGTTAAATTTTAGTTAATTTTTATTATTCGTTTATCCTTTCCACTGTAATATGTATCATTAGGTAGGTGTCTTGATTTAGAATTTGTCAATCATTTAATTTTATGGTTGCGATTTTTTAAATAAATTTTTATTATTAATTTATTTTATAACATACTTTAAGTTATGTGGCTTCTAGGAGTTCTAACTTCCCTCGGGTGATTTTTCCCTACTACCTTTATAACCTCACACCGAGGAAATCTATCCTCTTTTTCTTGAATCCATCTACGATTTTATTGGAACCAATTATGCCAAGGGGTGATCCCTTCTTCCACTCTAAGGATTCTCCTCGCCTTTTCCCTGTCAAAATGATGTGATGTGTCCCCAAATAACACTCAAGCCCTCACATTTATGTGCATGTACCTTTAGTGACAAATCGTACTCCATAAAGTCACTTCATGGACATCATAATAAAATCATGTACGCTCTTTGACTTAGGCTTATTTTAATAATGGATTTTCCTCCTAGGATTAAGTCGTTACATAACTTATCCCCTATCCTACTTTCACACTCGTCGAGTCTTATCCTCTCATACTCTCTTGTCTGACTTGGTCTACAATAATGATGTATTTTATTAATATGTATGTAATTTCATATTTACAAAAATAGGCTCTCTAGCCTCGAAACATATAATCACAGGAACATTATCCTAAAACATATATGTGCATGGGAACACAAATCTCAAATAGTCCATGGCTCACTAATCTAAACATGATATTAACATCACACACACATGGATCATCCTAAGGGTGTTACACCATGGTGCATGTGGATATTATGCAAGATTTTTGGTTGTCTACAATGGTAAATGCTATTATTTTTATCAATAATTGAATTTCTACTAATTATTGTTATCTATTGCTTACAAGTATCATCCTACACAAATAATGGTTGATTTTTTTTCTTAGCGATTATTTTCTGATGAAATGTGCCTTGGTAATATCCTCAATAGGGGTGGACAATTTGGACGAGCAAGGCATTAGGGGGTGAGCCCGCCACCCCATTGCCTCAAGGTGAGTTTAAGAAGGGGGTGGAGTGTATATCCCCTGTTAGCACTCGATACTTTTCTGAGGATGCGGAAGAAAATTACCAAGGTAACCACAAACCAACTTTGGAAGTTGGGATCTAGCCCTGCTAGCTTCAGAGAGGGCTCTCTCTGTAAGATTTAACTTTGTTTGATTGAATATTAGGCTAGTTATGAAGATTGAGGTTTGATTTGTATTTGAATGATTGGTTGATAACTTAGATTTCCATTGGGCTATGGAGTCTGTCACATAAAATATAGATTAACTATAGTATCTATAGATAGATCTCACAAAGCATGGTAGCCAAACTGACTGGATTCTTTAAATACTGTGAAATGGAGAACAAGAACAGATTCAATAAGGTTCACTTTAAAATATAGAGCATTATTACCTGAATTCTATATTCAAATATCAGAAGAAAACATAGAAATTATTCGTAGCCAGGTGCAAAGTGTATATTTAAACAAATTTTTCCCTTAATGTATCTGTTGAATAATTCAGATTTGAAAACAAATATGTGTTATAAACAAAGATGTATAAACACATAAAATAGATAGATGTACTTCCCCAACAACTTGACACATGAATCCTGTGAAAGAGCTTTTGTAGTACTTTGGAGAATTTGTTGATGCTTCAGAAAAAGATACACAATAGTGTTTCTTCATACAAAAACCAACATGTACTACTTCAATAATTGAAGTATTTATAACTAATTTACAAAAAATATCATGTCAAGATCACAAGGACGTATCTACACAATAATAGGACTGAATTAAGCCAACTTATTACAAGGAAATGAGGAAAATTAAATTGTCTGAAGTGGTGGCGTTGAAATGAAGGAACAGTTGGTTGTCTGCCGCTGAAAAACTGGATTTGTTGTAATGCAAAGTTGTGCCACTGGAATTACCTTTTACTCTTGTAATTAACAGAGTTTATCCCATCATTGTTCACTTGGGACATTCATTTTCATTAGCTTCATGTATACTTTGTCAACTTCATTAACTGGCAAATGTCAGTCGGGTGATAAACAAGTTCGGAATTGCATACTGAATGTCAAGATCATACGATAGTGCTTCCAGGAACGCCTTTCCTGTCATGTTGAGTCTTCTGATTGTAACTTTTGAGCTATCTCTTGCCTTTTCATAATCTTCTCACTATACGTTGGCCACATGCTGAGATTGTCATTAACTACTAATAGATTTGGAAGTCCTTTCTTGTAGAAAGGCTCCAACTTGGCAAGAATCTCTATATTCCTATATTCATGTTTTGACCCTTCTCTTCAAGTTGTCTCATCAGGTTCCTTTTAGTTAACACTTTCCTGACTTCCAAAATTGTTCCAGTCCTGCCTTCAATTTCTAATTCTTCTCGTTCTTGATTGTTCTTGGAATTTAGAAATTTAATAAGTTCAGTGGCTTCATTTGGTTTATCTCCTAGCTGCTTTCTGACATACTCAATGGATTCATTTGACCTTTCAATAAGCTCCCGCTATTAAAAAATGATTTGGATTGAAGGCCAAATTTATCCGATATCTTCGTTAATCCTTTTCTAGATACTTTCCTTCACTTGTGCCAATGTATTGCACATGGCACAGTCTTTTTCCATTTTATGTAATCTTTGGGACAATGTTTGGGACTTTTGTGTTTTTGTCAAGTAGGCATTTTCAAACCTTGTACTCTACTCCTGTAAAACCTTTATCTCCACCTTCATTTATTTAGCTCTTCTTCATGTATTGACATATTTTCCATAGACTGATCTAACTTAACTGAGTCATCCACAACTGAAGCAGGAAGAATTGTTGAATATTGTGTTCCTACAGTAGTGGTTGTTGTAGGGACACTTGTCTATAGCATATATGCAATAGGAACTGTATCAAGAGGAACAACTGCAAGCTGTGAATTCTATTCTTTTTCATTTGCTAGCATCTTCAATTTGTTGGCATCTTCAATTGTTGGGTATTTTGTTGATGGCATCTTCAATTGCTTCTTTAATGCTGCAATGTTAGCATTCTTCTTTCTGATTATCTCCTCGGTAGATTTTGAATTGTCTGGATCAAGGCCGGCTTTGACCATCATTTCCCCCCACTATTTGATTCTAGTATATTTAGCAAGTGAGGATATTTTCTCCAATTTGAGTTGAGACTGCACATTATTTAGAGTAAGCTATAGTTTTGAGGCAGTGATAGCAATCTGTGTTTAAGTAGAATACACCATCTCTCCTACTTGCATGTGCATATCTATTTGATCCAAAGGATGGACATCCTTTGCCTCAAATTCAAAAGTGGTATGTTTCAAATCTGTTACTAACTTTTGCTGAGAGACTTGGGCCTACAAGAATGCCATATGCATTCTTCCCTTCTCTGTATCATATGCTGAGATGAGTCTGTGCTGAATGGAGGAGGATTTCTTTCTAAACTGAGTTGATATGTTATCATGAATGGCCTCATTCCTCTACTCGATTTCCTTGTATCTATGAAAAAGTCCACCTGTCTCTACCCTGTAGATGCTTCTAGTGTCTGGGGGACAGTAGCTCGAATATCTTTTGTAGCTAAGGAATATGATGGAGATTATGTAGTACTACTATCCAGCTTGAAAGTCTTCAAACTTGAGAGCACAATAGTGCCTTGTGTGTCCTCCAGTAATGGAAATTCTATTTTAGAACCGGAGCTTGCTTTAATATTTTTAGTATATATTCTAAATTCCTTAGCTCAAACTTCAGTGACAAGAGAATCATCCTCTCTTTCTTTATTATTTGTTTTCTCTTGGGTATTGGAGTCTCTGAATCTGTCCTGGAAAGTACCTTCTCCTCAGCCTCCTGCAATGTGTTTTCCACCCAAGTGTGTTGGTTCATATACTTTTCTATTTCAGGCCCCTAAGTGTGCACATATGGTGTAAATTTTTGTTCCACTCTCGACTTGGAAATTACCCCAAAGTGGTCATAAGACCAAGTGAAACTAAGAAGAAAGTTCACGTGTTTTAGCATGAGGTTTGCTTCCTCTTCTGCTGCTCTACTATTGTAGATGAAGGACCTGAATTGTGTCTTGATCTGGAACTGTGATTTCTTCTTGACTGCAACAAAATGGATGTCATCTGAATGAATTATTTTCCTGATGTATTCCAAGGAAAATATTCTCATTAGAAAATATTTGGGAATTTTGTATGGTGGCAGCTCTAAACCATACACTCTAATCTCTGTGAACAATTGGCAGGTACCAATTCCTTGTTTTAACATGTTCACTGAGCTGCAGAACCTTCTGAAATTCTTTACCGGTCCTTGGAACCTGCTAGCCACTTAGCAAACAAGTGGTTGGATATACAAATTGGTGTATGAACTCTGAGAAGGTATATTCCTGTGATTTTTTCTGACTATGGAAGTCCAGAAAACAACTTACTATGGCTCTCCTTGCTAATCAAGTTTATGCACTGAGAATGGAAAATTATATGTTTGGAAAAACATAAACATATACATAAGAATTGATGAATATATGAACATTCCTTCGGTTTAAAACTGAAGGAATTGTTCATGAATTACATTTGATAAGAAGTGACCATAGTCAAAGATGATTGATGGTCCTTCTTATGAAGAAATGGTGGACATAAAGCCTAGAATAGGCTCATATACCCACACATCTGAATAATAGCCAAGAATGGAAGAAAAAACAGAAATAATCTATCTTGTCCGTTGAGGGAACATAGAAGAGGGATATGGGGGATTTTTCTTAGGGAGTTGAGAGTCTTCAAGGAGGAAGATATGGCAGCTCTCTGGGGGAAAGTTAACTTCTGGTAAATTTCTCTGAGAGCTTCAATGGAGAAAGGGGAGAGGGGATCATAGTGGAGAAACTACAGCATTTGATTAATGTTGTTAGATGTGATGGTGAAGAGAATTTCACCATTTGGGGAGATAATTTCCCTCTTGCTTGCAAGGTAAAAGGTTTGGCATCTTAGAAAGAAATATGTAAAATGATAGGATTGGGGAATAGCAAATAGAGGGAATCTAGATTGTCAGAGGTGTATCTCATTGTGTTGGTCCAGGAAATTACCCCAAAACTAGTATCGCAATTCGAACAAGTTGAATTCACACTGTGTTTCAACGATTTTGTAATCTTGGTCTGCAAGTGGGGTATGGTCTAAGTCGATAGGGGGACTAAGAATTGGATTGATTACGGGGGAATTTTTAGTTGCCGTGGTGGTTACAGAATGGAGAATTGAATATTGCAACAACAAGGAATCATTTTGTGTCCAATAATGGCAAGAATTCAGAGTGGAAGACCTCTGTCAATTTATGAATGGTAAGCAACGGAAATGTTGTGGAAATTTTATAGCACAGAGGGACAGGAACACTATTGAATGAGAAAGGAAAGAAAAGTGTAATCGCAATGATGAATATCATACTTATATACTGTGAATTGGCCTTAATCATTGGATTAAGGGTCTTTTTAGGGCATTAACTCCTGTAATGGCACAGGCAAATAGATAGGGATTTATGGAGGTTACAACAGTCTCATATGTGGTAGCTAGGGGTTGGCAGATGAGTGGAGCAGGACCGTTGGTGGGAGTGACAGGGGTAGGGAGAGGTGGCACGACGAGAGTGGTCACTGTGAGGAGACGTGGAGGTGACATATGGCGAGAAGTTGAGGTTAGCAAGAAGGAAATACTGCTTTCAGAGGGGGGGCATGGCGGTATCTGGTTTATGGAGGGTGGGGGGGTCCGAAATCACCTGGTGGCGACACGTTAGGGGGCAGTAAACCTCTTTTCAGACTCCCCTGTCATTAAGCATTATCACTTCGGGGGGGGATCGGAAAACAATCTTGTTTCGTCGAATTTATGCGGTGAATGAACGGGTGTTTGTGAAGCATGGGGAGGATAACACCAGAGGGCCCCACCAAATGTTTCAGGTGCATTAAACATAACCCAAGGTCCAAGACTTTGGATAAGGGAATACTTCAGACTTATTACATGAAAATATTCATTTACCTATACTAATGTTATCTGAAAGAAAATGTGGGTGCATTTGAGTATGAAAACCCCTTCAATTTTTATTCTAAGAGATAAATACTATTTATATCAAACTCTAGACTAATATAATCAACTAAATTAATCCAAATTAAATAGTTGGATTAACATTATTCACCTACTTCTGTCTATCTAGCCTTAACCAAGATTAAACTGTTTGGTTAAGTTATTCATTCTAACCTAATTAACATAAATTGAAAACAGCTTGAGCATGATTAAATTGTATGTCTCAAGCAGAAAGGGATTGTGGCATTTTAAATAAGTTGCACACAATTTCACAAATTTATTCTTTTACAAAGCCAGAGGGCTAGTAGTGGCACTTAAGCTAGCATCACTTTCAGGTTTATTCATTTTTTGTGGGGATCATTTATCATTTATTTTCTTTTTCTTTTTCTTCTATTCTGTATTTATACCTTATTTTCATTTTTTATTTTCATTTTTCTATTATTATTTTTTTGGAAATCATTTGCAGAAAGCTATATTATTTACAATCTGAAATATTGAGAGAAAATACTCAATGATCGTTGATCCTATAAATTATAGGACCCTAACAATGACTTGAGTTGGGCATGGCACTTCCTGGTGAAGTGTCAAGAACACCTTAGACCAGTAGCCTTGAGTCCTCATCTTCAATAATTGTTGCATCTGATTTTTCTATTTTCTGTACTTATGGTGGAAAAATGTCTCAAATCTCAGGGCCTTCTCCACGAGCTTCAACTTTGAGATATAAGCTACCCACTCATGATAGTACAAAATTAAATGGTATCAACAATGAGTGTGATAAAAAACACTCTGTTAGTCCTAAAAAACATAACACTTAAGCATCTTGCCATTGACAAGTCCTTTAAGTATTTTTGTTCCATATGTGTTCTTCAGAAAAAGCCATTGTTGTCTTGGTAAGAATCAATAATGTAAGGTCTCATCCACAAGTTGTCGAAATTACTCTGCTTTCCTTTTTCTTCCCTTCCAAAATCCCATTTCAGAACATGATTACCAATCTGAAAGTCATCAATTTTTGTCCTTCAGTCAAATGTTTTCTTGATGCTATCTTGGATCACCTGAGTTCTATTATGAAGTGCTTCTCTTGTCTGATCCAAATGGATGGTCTAGTTGATTCTCCTCTATAAATAATTTGGTTCCACCTCCAACTCTTACATCATCTTTAAAACAGGAATTCTCATCAAAGTTGGAAAAACAACATCTATCCCATAAACTAGCTGATATGGAGACATGCCTATTGACTTTTTGGTAGTAAGCATGTCTGCCCACAATGCATTAACCAACTTGATGTGCCATTACTTTTATTTTCAGGCAACAACTTTTTAATAATGTTAACAAATATTTTATTAGAGGATTCTTCCAGTCCATTTTCCTGAGGATAATAGGCTGTAGAATGTCCCAATTTTATCCGATATTCGTTGCAAAAATCTATCATCTTTTTTGACCTGAAAGCTGCAGCATTGTCAGTAATAATCTTTCTAGGGCAACCAAATCTAGTAAGGATATTTTTCTCTAGGAATTATATGATGACTACATCAAAAGCTTGTCTGGTAGGGATGGATTCTATCCATTTTGTAAAGTAATCATTGGCTATCAGAATCCACTTATGTTGGGCAGATGAGGCGAGGTGGATTTCTCCTATAAATCCAAGGTCCCATTGTTGGAAAGGAGTTTTAGAAGATATAGGCCTCAAGGGTAAGGAGAAAGCTTCTTTTTACCTTCGAATATTTGGCACTTGTGGCATGAAGTAACCTTCTTTTAGATATCAGAAAATAGGGTGGGCCAGTAAAAACCTGCCCTCAGAATCTTATTTGCAGAAGTCTTCCAGTACAGGTGTCCACCGTAGTCTCCTTCATGGAACTCTTGCATGACTTTATCTGCTTCATTTTCCAATAAGTAGTTTAGTAAAACACCACCAACATCTTTCCAGTACATATTTTCATTCAAAATACAAAACTTAACAGCGTTAAGTTTGATAAATCTAGCCTTTGTTTTAGTTAAACCAAAAGGAGCTTGTAAATTACGTAACACATAAATAATGTCTACATACTAGGGAGAGGTAGAAAAAGCTTCTGCTATCATTGGAGTTGCCAGCTCATCTAGTTCATTAAATATTTCTAGAAAATTTATATTTAAAGCATGTAAGTTAGATTTTGCCATTAATTTTTCTAACACTTGACCTTTGATGAGTTTAGTGGGTCAAATTTCAATATCATACTCTAATATAACAACAATCCACTTACCCCTTTTCCAATCTGGATCGCTTTGAGTCAGTGTATCTTTAACTACTGCACTTGGAACAAAAGCAATGATGTGCGAATGGAGAATATACACTCTAAAGACTTTTATAGACTTTACCAGGGAAAAAGCTTGTTTTTCCATAATTTCATACTTCAAGGCTGCATCTCTCAAAGCTTTGTTGAAGAAAGAAATGGTTTGTGCATGGCCCTCGTCGTTCTTTTGTAGGAGAATTGCAACAATGGTGTGTTCTGAAGCAAATGAAAAAATTAGAAAATATTTAGTAAAATCTAGACTAATTAACACAGGTGCCTTAATTAAATCTTGCATTACATTGTTAAATGATTGTCTAAATTCCATGTTCCATTTCACCTCAATATCCTTTTTTAGCATATTGGTAATATTCTTTAAAAGTTTAGCCAAATTCGGAATGAATCTCCGTAGAAAATTTATTTGTCCAATAAAAGATTGAACTTCCTTTATATTCCTGGGGGGCTTAATTTTGAGTATAGCTTCAATTCTACTGGGATCTATCTTGATTCCTTCTTCTGAAATTATGTGTCCCAACAGTTTTCCTTCTTGCAAACAAAATAATGTTTTCTTGGGGTTGAGGGAAATGCCAAATTTTCGACATTTTTCAAAATCTCTTCTCAGGTGATTTAAGTGTTCGTCATTTTTTTTCAAAAAAATAGTGATGTCATCTAGATATATCACTATGAAATGACCCATTTCATCAACAAAAGTGAAATCCATGGCTCTTTGAAACATTGCTCTAGCATTCATTAGACCAAAAGGCATTTTCACATACATGAAAGTGCCCCGAGGTGTAGTAAACATTGATTTCTCTTTATTGTTTGGGTGAACTAAGACCTGGTTATAACCAAAAAATCCATCCAACAAGGAAATCCTATTGTATCCAACTACCTTCTCGACCCAACTACCTTCTGTAGGATGTGGTCCATCTTAGGTAGAGGGTAATTTTCTTTTAGAGAGGCTTTATTTAAATTCTGAAAATCAATGCAGAGTCTAATTTCACCAATCTTTTTCTGAGTGGGAAACAAATTGAACACCCATTTGGAATATCTCTAAGGTACTATGATTTTTGCATCATACATTCTCTTTACCCCTTTTTCAACCAGAGGCATAAGCATTAGATTAATCCTTCTTAATTTTTGGTTAAAGGGTTTATGATCTTCTTTCAATGGAATTTTGTGTTGTATGATACTAGTGTCATAGGATTTTAGGTCCTCGTAACTCAAGGAAAAAACATCAATGTATTCTTTGAACAATTTATTGTACTTCAACTTTGCATCTGGGGGTAAGGATTTAGACATTTTGATCATTTTGGGTTGAAGTTCAGTCCCAATGTTATGTTCCTCAACACCAGCTCCAGTGGGTTCAATTTTGGGTTTCTTCGCTACATTATTGAAATAAAATAAATCTTCTAATGGAACAAGCCCTCTAGGCAGGATGTTGTCTTTTAGTTGTAAAATATTTGTTTCTTGTTTTTCTTCATTTATTTCATGCAATTCTAATTTATTTACACTGGTATGTACATTATCTTCTATATCAAATTCTACATCTATAATAGTATCTTCAAATTCGTCTTTAGACTACAAAAAGTTTTCAATCTAAGCATCATCTCCAGAAACCCGCCAGTATCTAATGTTATCAGGTACAGTAGGTCTATTCTTCACTTCGACTGTATATGGATGAGTAGGACGAAATGGTAATTTACAAGTCCTTGCCGAAGTAGCACAACCATCAGGCAATGTATTTTGATCTCTTTAAACCGTAGACAAACTATATTCAGTGAAAGAATCAAGAAAGTCTAACACAACATTCCTATAAGCTCTCATATTAGGATGTTTTACAGAGTATTCTCATTTGATTTGTTTTCACTAACTCAAAATCTCCATGAATGGAAATTCGTTTAGCACCAAGTTTCTTCAAGAGTTATAAACCTAAGATTAAGGCTTCATACTCTGCAACATTATTAGAACACTGAAAATTCAATTTGTAGCAGTGACCTTCTGAGTGATGAGTATATGAATTAGAAACCCATACACCAGCACCAACTCCTTCTTTACTCATTGATCCATCAAAACCCAAATTCCACAAAACGCCATATGAATTATCCTGCTCAGTGATTAATGTTTGACCATCAACATTGAGACAAAAATAAGTATTATGGTTTTGAATTTGTTCTTGTGTGCTTACATCATTGTAAAGAATAAATGAATCCAAATCAGAATGAACATAATACAAAGGATAATTGTTACGCCTAATTTGAGTGGTGACCATGAATTTCATGAGTTTCTCTCTATAGAGTCTTAAGTTCTAACCAAAGACAAGGATTGTTGTGTAAGACATATCCATCTGTAAATTTCATTGGAGTTTGGATCCCCATGAATGGGAAAGAAGCATTCCATATTTGGGTGGAATATTGGAAACAACTATATCCATAAGCACACTTTTGGCAGGGATTTGGACTAAATTTACACATAAATATTTTATAAGTCCAAGGCACTTAACTTGAATAGAATCAAATGAATATAGGCCTTTATACCTTCTATTAATATCTAATCCCAACTTCTCCATAATTACTTTCGACATAAGATTGTGGGAGGCCCCTGAGTCAAGCATTGCGTTGTGTAAGATTTTATCATGAATAGTTAAGCTAACATAAAAGGGAGGAACATCTCCCTCTTGAAGTTTGCCACCAACTTTTGGGCCAAGTAGTAATTCAGGTTGATCATCTGATACATTAACTCTATCAGTGGTTTCTCCTATGCTCAATGCTTTCATTACCTAGGATCTGTAAGGAATTTTATTCATCAATTATGTCAAAGGAACAGGGATTTTGAGTTTTGTCAATTCATTTTCTATATTAAATGATGTATGTGTTTTGTTTGAATTCACAGCTTCTAATTTATTAGCCACATCTCTTTGGGGTATATCTCTTGGTTGGATGGTACAAGGATCATTTGTTTGAATTGTTTTGGACACAGTGTCAGGTTTTTTCTAGATTATAACATGAGTAAGAATCTCAACATTCCTTTTAACATGTGTTTCAATTAGTTTATTTGGAGGAGTATCAGGTGTTTTTCTACTCCTGAGGTTGTATTGTTTAAGAACTTCCATAATGGCATTCTCAAAGCCTTTCTTGTAATCCTATGTTCCTTCAGGTTCTATTTCATTTTCAGATAATAGGAAACAGTCTTGATCTTTCTCAGTAAGCAAAATATAGTCATTATCATTTACTCCTAGTAGATTTATTTGAGTATTCTTTGTATCATCAACTACTTCTTCCTCCTCATATGTATAATTTTCTTGGAAATGAGGTATTACCTGTTGGTATGGACCCTTTTGGTCTCGTTGTTTATTCAAGGGTTGTTTTCCTCAATAGTTTGAAATTCATATTTCCCCAGTTTTATTTTCTCTCTGAGGAGTCCTATCAGATATATTTATTATATCCATCATTTTCTTTATTGTTCTCAGTAGACTATCTAGTTTATAATCAGTAGAAACAGAAGATGAAGGTTCCTCTTTTATTGTTACTCTTTTTTCAACCTTTAACTTGGCTTTCTTGGCTAACAAATTAGCCTCTACTTTAAGTGTGTTTTCTTACATCTCCTCTAAGGTTGAGGGATCTCTTTCCCTCAATTGATAGATCATATCAACATCAAATCCTTCTGGGAAATTTATTAGGGCCAAGCCCGAGGGTGGTTTAATGGCAATGGGAATTGCATTGCAAACCCTATTGAATCTATCACAATACTCTTCTACAATTTCATTTGGACCTCTCTTAAGGTTTTTATAATCATTAACGATCTACATAGAACTCTTTTTAATTTCCCACCTAGTTAGGAAAGATTGGTGAAAAATGGCAAGGTCAGTTATACTACCTACTGCTAGGTATTTGAACCACTTTCTGACTTCTCCACCTAAGCTATGGGAAAAAAGCCTCAGTTTTACATCATTCTCATCTACTTCATGTAATTGAAAAATTCATTCATCATATCTATGTGTTGTTGTGCAGTAACAAGAATAGTGCCATCAAACTGGGGTATCCTAGTCTGGTAGTCTTGGGGAATATTATGCAATTGTGCAGGTAAAACCAGAGGTGCAAAGAAAGTAGCCATGATATTTGGTCTTAAGGGGGGATCAGATATAGGATTTGTGGGAACTGATTGAGTGACTACTTGTGATGCTACTGGATGAGTAGTTGAAATTATAGAAGAGGAAGGGACAACTGATGTTGGATGAACCGATTGGGAGGATGAAGCAGATGTTGCAATGGTAAGAGAAGAGAGCTCAACATATTGTTGTATGTAAGCTTGATGTACAAACTGATCAAGGGATGAAACAAGATCTTGTAGTTTGTCAGACTCCTAAAGGGCTTGTTGATCTAAATCAGGTTCAACAGGTGATTTTATTAGTTTATATGGTTGAAGAATGGCTTCATTAATCACTGTCTGATCAACAAAAGATTTAGACTTAGTCCTGAAAAGATTGTGTTCGAAAGGTAGGCTGAATTGAATATCTTGAATGGTATCGAGGTTCTCAAGAAGAAAATTGGCCCTTGAAAGGGGGCTATTGCTTCCATATCTTTCAACTAAACTTCTCCTTCTGAGTATTATTTCAGGATTATCTAGAATTTCAGGTGAGGCTGGATCAGGATTGGCTTGAGTATAAATTATTTTTGGAGCCAGACCTTTAAAAGTAAAAACAACCTCTAGTCCTTTATTTCCAATGTCTTAATCATTAAAATTTCTTGAAACAAGGATATAGAAATTAGGGAAATAATCTTATGATTATGAAATAAAGAATTATTTTTAAGTCCCTAGTATGGTCACCAGAATGCTAACACTCACTAATTTTTTGAGGTTGCAGAAGAAAATCACCAAGGTAGCCACAAACCAACTTTGGAAGTTGGGATCTAGCCCTGCCAGCTTCAGAGAGGGCTCTCTTAGTAAGATTTAACTTTGTTTGATTGGATATTAGGCTAGTTATGAAGTTTTACGTTTGATTTGTATTTGAATGGTTGTTTGATAACTTAGATTTCCATTGGGCTATGGAGTTTGTCACATAAAATATAGATTAACTATAGTGTCTATAGATAGACCTCACAAGGCAAGGTAGCCAAACCGATTGGATTCTTTCAAGTCTGTGAAATGGAAAAGAAGAATAGAATAAGGTTCACTTTAAAATATAGAGCATTGTTACATGAATTCTATATTCAAATATCAGAATAAAACATAGAAATTATTCGTAGCCAGGTGTAGAGTGTAGATTTGAACAAATTATACCTTGTATTTCTCTATTGAATAATTTAGATCTGAAAACAAATATGTGCTATAAATAGAGAGCTATAAACACATAAAACCTATAGTGTACTTCACCAACAACTTGACACATGAATCTTGTGAAAGAGCTTATCTATTACTTTGGAAAATATGTTGATGCTTCAAAAAAATAAATACAATAGTGTTTCTTCATACAAAAACCAACCTATACTACTTTAACAATTGAAGTATTTATAACTAATTTACAAAAAATATCATGTTAGGATGAGAAGGATGTATCTACACAATAATAGGACTAAATTAAGCTAACTTATTACAACGAAATGAGGAAAATTAAACTATGTGAAGTGGTGGCACTGAAATGAAGGAACAAATGGTTGTCTGGCATTGAAAAACTAGATTTGTTGTAACATTGAGTTGTGCCACTGAAATTACCTTTTACTCTAGTAATTCACAAAGTTTATTCTAACATTGTTTGCTTGGGATATTCATCTTCATTAGCTTCCTGTATACTTCATCAAATTTAGTATACCTGGAAAATGTCAGTCGAGTGATGAACAAATTCGAAATTGCATAGTGAATGTCAATATCATACGATAGTGCTTCTAGGAACGCCTTTCCTATCATGTTGAGTCTTTCGGTTGTAACTTTTAAGCTATCTCTTGCCTTGTTCATAATCTACTCAATGTAATCTAGCCACGTGCCAAGATTGTCATTAATTACTAACAGGTTTGGAAGTCCTTTCTTGTAGAGAGTCTCCAGTTTGGCAAAGAATCTATGTATTCATGCATTCATTTTTTAACCCTTCTCTTCAAATTGTCTCATTAGGTTCCTTTTAATTAACACTTTCCTGACCTCCAAAATTGTTTCAATCCTATATTTAATTTATAATTCTTTTAGTTCTTGACTGTTCTTGGAATTTAGAAATTTAATAAGCTCAGTCGCCTCCTTTGGTTTATCTCGTAGCTGCTTTTTGACGTGCTCAATGGCTTCATTTGACCTTTCAATAAGCTCCTGTTGTTCAAAAATGATTTGGATTGAAGGCCAAATTTCTCCCATATCTTCATTAATCCTTTTCCATTTGTTTTCCTTCACTTATTCCAATGTATTGCCCATGGCACAGTATTTTTCCATTTTTTGTAATCTTTGGAACAATGTCTGAGACTTCTTTGTTTCTGTCAAGTAGGCATTTTCAAACCTTGTACTCTGCTCCTATAAAACCTTTATCTCTAGCTTCAGTTTATTTAGCTCTTCTTCTTGTATTGACATATTTTCCATACACTTAGCTAACTTAAATGAGTCATCCACAACTGAGGTAGGAAGCATTGTTGAAGATGATGTTCCTGTTGCAGTGGTTGTTATAGGGACACCTATCTATAGCAGAGATGCAATAGGAACCGCATCAAGAGGAACAACTGCAAGCTATGAATTTTGTTTCTTTTCCTTTATTAGCTTTTCCATTTCTACTTCCATTGCTTTAATCTGGGCACCTTGATCCATTAGAAGTTTTAGCATCTCTTCCTTTTGTAGCTTTGTCTCTCCAAGTTCCTTGGCCTAGGGGTCTTCTGTTGCTAGCAACTTCAATTTCTTCTTGAATGCTACAATGTCATCATTCTTCTTTCTGATTATCTCCTCAGTATATTTTGAATTTTTTTGATCAAGGTCGGCTTTGACCACCATTTCCTCCAAGTATTTGATTATGGTTTCTTTGGCAAGTGAGGATATTTTCTCCAATTTGAGTTGAGACTGCACATTATTTAGAGTAAGTTGTAGTTTTGAGGCAGTGATAGCAGTCTGTGTGAAAGTAGAATACACTATCTCTCCTACTTGCTTGTGCATATCTATTTGATCCAAAGGATGGACATCCTTTTCCTCAAATTCAAAAGTGGTATGTTCGGAATCTGATGCTGACTTTGGTTGAGAGACTTGGGCCTGTAAGAATGTCATATGCATTCTTCCCTTCTCTATATCATATGTTGATATGAATCTGTGCTGAATGGAGGAGGATTTCTTTCTTAAATAAGTTGATAGTTATCATGAATGGCCTCATTCCTCTGCTTGATTTCCTTGTATCTCTAAAAAAATTCCACCTGGCTCTGCTCTATAAATGTTTCTGGTGCCTAAGGAACAGTAGCTAGAATATATTTTGTAACTGAGGAAGATGATGGATATTCTGTAGTACCATTTTCCATCTTGAAAGTCTTCAAACCTAAGAGCACAATAGTGCCTTGTGTATCCTCCAGTGATGGAAATTCTATTTTAGAACTGGAGCCTGCTTTAAGCTTCTTAGTATATATTTTAAATTCCTTAGTTGAGACTTCAGGGACTGGAGAATCATCCTCTCTTGATCTCTTATCTATTTTCTCTTTGGGTATTAGATTCTTTGAAGTTGTCCTAGAAAGTACCTTCTCCTCGACCTCCTGCAATGTGTTTTCCACCCAAGTGTGTTGGTTCATATACTTTTCTAATGCATGCCTCTGAGTGTGCACATATGGTGTAGCTTTTTGTTCCACTCCCAACTTGGAAATTACCCCAAAGGGGTCATAAGACCAAGTGAAACTGAGAGGAAAGTTCACTCGTTTCAGTAGGAGGTCTGCTTCCTCTCCTACTGCTCTATTGTTTCACATGAAGGGCCTGACTTGTGTCTTGATCCAGAACTGTGATTTCTTCTTAGCTACCACAAAATGGATGTTATCTGAATGAATTATTTGCCCAGTGTATTCCAAGGAAAACATTCTCCTTGGAAAATATTTGGGCAGTTTGTATGGTGGCAGCTTTGAACCATACACTCTAATCTCTGTGAATGATTGGTAAAGGTACCAATCCCTTGTTTTAGCATGTTCATTGAGCTCCAGAACATTCTGAATTTCTTCATTAATCCTTGGAATCTTCTAGCCACTTATCAAACAAGTGGCTAGATATACAAATTGGTCTATGAACTCTGAGAAGCTATATTCCCATGATTGTTTTCTGACTAAGGAAGTCCAAAAAATAATTGATTGTGGCTCTCCTTGCTGATCCAGTTTCTACACTGAGAATGGAAACTTATATGTTTGGAAAAATATAAACATATACATTAGAATTGATGAATATGTGAAGATTCCTTCAGTTAAAAACTGAAGGAATTGTTCATGAATTATATTTGATAAGAAGTGACCATAGTCAAAGATGGCTAATCGTCCTTCTTCTGAAGAAAGGGTGGAAAAAAAGCATAGGATAGGCTCATCTACCCACTCATCTGAATAATAGCCAAGAATGGAAGACAAAACAGAAATAATTTGTCTTATCCTTTGAGGGAACATAGAAGAGGGATATGGGAGATTTTTCTTAGGGAGTTGAGAGACTTCAGGGAGGAAGATTTCAAAGATGGAAGCTCTCTAGGGGAAATTTAACTTCTGGTAAATTTCTTTGAGAGCTTCAATGGAGAAAGGGGAGGGGGAATCACAGTGGGGAACCTGCAGCATTTAATTAATGCTATCAGTTGTGATGGTGAAGAAAATTTCACCATTTGGGGAGATAATTTCCCTCTTTCTTGCAAGGTAAGAGGATTGCCATCCTAGAAATAAATATGGAAAATGATAGGATTGGGGAACAACAAATAGAGGGATTCTAGATTGCCAGAGGTGTATCTCATCAGATTGGTCCAGGAAATTATCCTGCAACCAGCAGTGCAATTTGAACAAGTCAAATTCATATTGTGTTTCGGCGATTTTGTAATCTCTGTCTACGAGTGGGGTATGGTCTAAGTGGATAGGGGGAGTAAGCATTGGATTGTTGGGTTGTGTTATATTCTTTCCACAACTAGCCCACGTAGTTAATCGGAGGGTTAGAAGGGGGCGAAGCCCCACCTTCGTTGCACCAATTGCGTAGCGAGGGGAGTCACAGGGGGTTTGAGGGGTGCAAGTAACCCCACTTTGGTTTTGGACGCGATGGTTTTCAATGCATGGTATTGGATGCTTCGGCATGTATAAATATGTATTATAACATTGAAAGGAACATAATGAAAAATCAAGCTGGTAGTCCCAGTTTTGGGATCTAGGGGAAAATCTCTAGGTATATGTGTTTTATGTGTTATGCTCTCGCATTGTTTATTTTTTGTGTTTTAGAATTCGCACGCAGGCAATTTCTGTACAGGGTTAAAACCTACATTTGGTATCAGAGTTGTTTTGGCTTCAAGGAGATGCCTTTGTTGCTAAGGGGTTTCGCTCAGGCCTGTGGTAGACCCTATTCAATGGGAGATATACGAGATCGATTTTGGTGAGAAGATGGCGAGCAGTGGAAAGATAGAGATCGAGAAATTTAATGGTTAGAGTTTTGAGTTGTGGAAACTCAAGATGGAGGATCTGTTGGTGGATAAAGATCAGTGGATC
>APFE031101438.1:0-35868 GCA_000404065.3 Pinus taeda
AAACTTATGTCATATAATTATATATATATAATTATATATATATATAATTATATGACATAAGTTTTTTTTGTTAATTAATTAAAATAAATTTAAGTTAGCTTTCGATTCTTTTAAGATATTAAATTTCTCCTGTGATTCCACAACTGTGAAAAGCTTTTCAGGCTTGTCTTCTGTGCTCAGCTGGCAACAAATAGATTTCTTTGACAATGTAGCAGGCTGCAAATCGTGTCTTACTCTCTTACTGTGCCTTAGTGAGGATTCCCTTCGAGAATTTGTTCTGGACAAGCTTTGTTCTTGTTCCAGTAAACTTGATTTGCCAGTCTCTGTGCCATCAACCTGTACCACTGGGCACTCGGAGTCAGGTTTTTCCATTTTCTCCTTGCTTGCTATTTTAAGCTGGCAGATAAATACACGTCCTCGCAAACCCGCTCAATGTCAACAATGACAATGGCAGATTTCCAAAAAAAATTGTTGGACTCGGAGCGTAAGATACATAGCAACCACAATGAGCTCAGTAAAAGATTAGATGAATTCCAGATCAAGCTTGAGTGGCAGGCTAACGATATCAAAAATCAGGGTGACAAAATAAAAAATCTTCAGGATACGACAAATTGAATAGAAATAAAGATGGAAAACCAACATGTCCAAACAGAAGTAGAAATCGGAGAGGCATTAACAATGCTGAAACTTCCGTGTAAAAAAAGAGAATTGTACACCCGCACAACTGTGAAAAGATTTTCAGGCTTGTCTTCTGTGCACCTAATAAATCTTTAAGTTTCAAGTCTTCAGACATGGACAGTCATGTACAGATAGTCCAAGAAGATAAGTTGACAGCCTCTGGAAAAGAATTTGTGGGATCACAGGACAATCCTAATATCTTGAAAGGAACAGAAGCTAACTTGTCCCCAGGTGTTCCCAGTAAATTTGTAGAAAAGGAAGCTCCAAGACCCAAGTCATCAGATATGGACAGTGATGTACAAGTAGACCATGAAAATATATGGACAGATTCTGGCTGTGAATTAAGGAGGACGAAATCTCCAAATTTCTCAGCATTTCATGTTGGCAAAGGTCCTGTGAAAACTGAGAAAAATGTTTCACGAAAATACAAGAGCAAATATTTCAAAAAACAGATCGACGGTGGGAGTTCTCATGATGAAGTCAAATTAATAGAGTCTACAGGAACTGTGAAGATAAAAGAAAACAATGCAAACCAGACCATTGACAAGTTACCTAATTCCAAGGGTGATGCTGATAACAGAACTGATAACCAGGAAGTTGAACAATCATCCTGGAACAGTGTCCATTTGGAGCAATTAATTGATAATTGTACTCCTGTAAAAGAAGGGTCGCAAAGTCATATTTTGGAATTTGCTGACATTGGTTGCAAAAGAAGGAGACCAAGTAAGTTAGATACTAATAGCAGGAATGTGTATTCTCAAGCATCAGCAGGCATATTATGTGATAAAGGTACAGTGATGGATGGCATAAGTAATAATTCTGATGGTAAAGAATTGAAAGATGTGACTGACTGTGAGTTGCGTCAGGAAATTACCCCCAAAAGGAGAAGAGGCAAAGATCCTGTTAAAACTGAGGAGAATGTTCCACAAAGATATAAGAGGACCAAAGAATCCAAAGAAAAGATTGACTGTGTGGGTTGTCTTGATGAAGCCAAATTGGTAGAGTCTACAGGAACTGTGAACATAGGAGACTGCAATGCAAACCTGACCATTGGCAGGTTCCCTGATTCAGAGGGTGATGCTGATCTTAGAGCTGCTAAGCAGGAAATTGAGCAATCATCTCAGAACAAGGTGCATTTGGAGCAATTGATTAATAATTCTACTCCAGTAGAACGGACCCCAGAAATTGAAATTCCTATTTCAGAATTTGCTGTCACTGGTTCCAAAAAGAGAAGAGGGAGACCACGTAAATCCAATACAATAAGAAGCAGAAATAGTAGGAATGCATATTCTGAAGCCTCAAGGGACATATTATGTGATGAAGCTACTGTGATGGATGGTAGAAAAAATAATTCTGATATTAAAATTATGATTCCCTGCGAGGAGTTGCATCAAGCAATTACTCCTACAAGTCTGCCATTAGATAAAGCATGCAAAGGGACAGATGAGACAGTGCATGCTGAAGAAGAGAATTTGGCAGAATTTGGTATTTTACATTTCCAGAAACCTGTTTCATCTTCTTCTGCAGAAAATATACCCTTTTCATCAGGAGATAGTCACATTAATAATGATGTCATTAGAGTTGAGAAAGCTGTGAACAAGACGAAAACAAAGAGAGAAGGCAAAGGTAAAAGTAGGACAGGGGATGCAAATCCCATGTGTAATGTTTCAAATGGGCTTGTGTGTAATGAGATAACAATGAAGGATGGTTTAAAGCTGAAGCTTGATGATATCAGTGAAATTGTGGATGGTGATCTGAACCCGGTAGCTGTTGAAATTGAAGATGACATGTCTGCTGAACATGACACTGAACTTGGTGTCGACCTTGTAAAGGAAACTATTGATAAGGATAAAGATAGCCTGCAAACTCAAAAGAATGGTACAGAAAGAACCACAAGCACGCTAATTGGTAAAAGACAGTGTACACATTCGAAGGTAAGTTCTCGTGTATGCAATGCATATTTTGCTTTGCTGCAGTCAGGGTTCATTTCAATGTTCATATGTTACTTTTTTCTAATTATTGGTTGTGATACTTGTGGATATTTTTGTCTATACAATGTGATGCAGATTCCACCTCCTCTTCCTCCATCCCGAGTACAAACAACACCTGAAGAGGTGTCCAAAGCTTTTGGCTTAAAGACTTCAAGATCTGGTGAAATTTCTGGAACTTTTCTCTGGCATTTTTAAATTACATGTAAATCTTGTAATGCATTTGGAACAAAGTAGGCAATTCCAACAAATATTGTATTTTAATATTTTGTAGGAAGATATCTGTTAGTATCAGAGTAACGATTGACTACAGACAATGCATGTAGAGAGTTGGGACTACTGTTGTTCAAATGATGGACAGATATTCTGATATAAACATCTGGATTTGTTACATCCTGAAATTTCATTGACTTTCATTGCAATTTTTTAATTAACTCCACCGTGTTGCCCCCACTTTTATTGGGATTGTATTTATTTGACAACGGTAAACAATTTCTGTAGTCTAAATGTGCTACGAATTGGCCCTTTTCTAGCCACTCAACGCAATGTGAGGGAAACCAGCATATTTGGCTTGAAATCTAGCCATAATCATTTTAGGTTTATGGAATTGCAGATATCAGATGTTAAGAGTGCACAATCTCATTGCAGTAGTGGTTTTCAAAGGTGCTGAGTTCATTTCTACATTGGAAATAGCAATTGCCAAAATTTTGATTTTGACAAATATTGCCTTACTGGAATCTGGTGATGGCAAACTGGAAAAGGTCGAAAATGTAGATTCTAGAATGCTTAGCCATCTTCTAAACAATTAGTATGAACTTTGTTTATGTCCATGGAATCATTTTTAAACTCTGCTAGCATAGCTATCATTTCTTTGGGTTAATAAATAAAGTTTTGTTGAGGCTTCTTACATTAATAAGTTCTATGCAGGGCGAATACTTGTGCCGCCACTAGCTCACTGGTGCAACCAAACAATTGCTTATGATTGGGTTAGTAACTTTCTTTCTTAAAATGTTAAATAACTGATTTCAATTACCATAACGTTCAATGGATCTGTTTATTCTTTCAATCCTCTGTTTAGTCATTGTACTTGTTTTACTAAACTACACTAGATAATATTTCCTTCCAATGTTTTAACCTTGGAGATAATGTTTCTATCATATTTTTCAATTGTGTCCACAAGTTGTTTTATGTTTTATGTAACAGTCTTGTGCATAGGCATGATACACAAAAGCTTTGTTCGTTGGTTTACTAGTTGATGATAGTTCTTCATAACCTGATGCTATAAACTTGTTTATAATTCAGTATTTTTCCTTATAACTGTGTGAATAGCCTAATGTCGGAAATGACAGATGTCTTTTATATGGTCTTTGGGGTCTTGGTTTTCTATTTGTGATCTTTGGGCTTGTTTTACAATCCTTGCATCTTCAAAAGTGATTCAGGATCTCTCGAGGTTTATCAAGGTGTGGTATAATCTTCTTGAGACTCAATGCGAAGCTATATATTGCTTTTGAAAGCTTTAATCTTGGGAATTGTCTTGTATTATTCTTCCTGGGCAGTGTTTGTCTTTGCAACTTATTCAGAAAATTCTTCTGTGAGGTTATTATGTTATTCTATAATGGAAAAGTAAAAGAAATAACTTTTGGGGATTATTCTACCTTTCTAAACGTCTCTTGTCAGAGCTAACTTGCTGGAGATGAGTGGTTGTTTGTAAGCTCAGGGTTGGTTGGAAACACATCTTTGACATATCATGTAATTCTTGAGTAGAACTAGAATCGTTTGCTGAGCGACTGATATTATGTAGCGAACTTTCTGAAAATTGTGGTAGAATAGAAAGCAAAGGGCTTGATTTTCAAAGTCACGAAAATAAAACTTGTGTTATAGATCTTCTAAAGTCATAGATTTATCTTGATAAATTCCTTGTTGCTTAGTTGTCCTTTAACATGGTTGGATTTTTCACTTTAGTATTCAGTGAAGTTCTTCATGAAGTTAGTTCTCAGATGATAGCAATAGTGATTTAGAACTCTTGACCATAATGAAAATTTCTTGATATATTGGATAACAGCTGTAGAGGATTGCTTCCCCTTTTTTGTTGTCCCTGTTTGAATTTATTTAGAAAGCCCTATGTATAGATGGAAAGATTCTTCTGTTGTAGGTCTTTAAGGTTTCAGGATTTTGCTTTGGTCGTGAATATGATTGTAAGTGGAAGAGTTGTAGGTTTCATGGTGATTTTGGAAGGTATATCAATGCCTTAAGTTTAATGTTAGTTGTGCTTGACATCGACTTTTAGCTTCATGGTTTTCATTATTCATCGTAGGTGCCCTTGCAGAGTTTATTGCTCTTTTGAAATTTTCCAAGTGTTGGACAATGGGTGTTACCTCAATGGGTTTGGTTATGTCTTGGAAGCGAAGTTGTTTACTTCACCCCGAATGTGGAATCAAACATGATCAGGCTTTTAATTATGTCTTAGGATTTAATCAAGTGTGGGTCTCCATCATGTCAGAGGGACCTCGGGTCAATGCACTGGAGTTATCCAATGTATTCTTTTCTTTACTCCATATATTGACTCTCTTGATGTTCCAAAGAATTATTTTTCAAAAAATTATTCTCTGTTGGCCCAATGATTGGGTCAATCTTTATTGGACCATCTCAAGTATGTGGCACATGATCATGTCAATACACTAATAGCTTGATGTCTTGACTATTCCAAGGATCAATTAGGTACAACCACATGGACCAATGAAACCATGCCACGTGTACATTGTGCCCATGCATGTTGGCAAAGAAAAAACTATACTTGTAGATGTGATGGGATGACACATGCTACATTACAATTTTAGTGACATGCTCTAGCCAGTTGAATTGATGCACAAACCAAAGGAAACACACATGTACCAACGTCCAATCAATGGATGGAATAGACATACACATTTGGAGAAGTCAAATCATCACGTATATGACATCGTGCTATTTTGACTGCTACATGGTTTTCTTGAAGACTATCAATGGGCTAATGAATAAGTGTTGGATTGATGGCCAAGTCAATGCTCATTGGTCTATCTAATATGCTGAACCTCTTTCAATACCTCGATAGATCAATGGGCTTATACCTTGATTAATATTACCATGACAAAGAAACATTTATAATCAAAGCTTGCCAAGTGGATGGATTTGATCATGCTACATGGTACAGGCATGGAAAGGCAAAAACCAATCAAAGGATAATTATGAAATCTCTGTGTTGTAGATATACAATCATTTTGGTAGCTTGAGGAAGAAAGGGATACAAGAATTATTTCCAAGGTATGTGATGGTTGGGCCATAGGAGCAGGATTACAAAATTGGAGGTCTCAGAGGTGATTTGAGGGGTTTTATGGGATCCAACGACGTTCGCTTGATGTATTCTATCATCCACACAACTTTCTTTTGGTTCCGCCTGCATTTCAATAATTCTCATAAAACGAGGTTATTATTGAGCCTAAATTAATTACGCTTAAGGTGGCATTCTGGGAGGAATATATGACAGAACACCTTCATGTAATAGTTCGTATGGTGGGCAATTTATCATTTTCCTAGATTAAAAGTGACCTTTGTTAATCACTTAGTGAAATAAAGGAAGGAGAAAATGATTAATTGAAGGAAAAAGGCCAAACGTGACTTAAGTAAAAATAAAATAAAATTAAAAGTGACTTAGATGACGTCAAGGGGGAGCTTCTAGGATAATATTAAAATAATCAAAATGAAATACTTCTAGAATATTGGAGATCTATCTATCGAGTCTCTGAAAGGAGGATGAGATCATTTGGGACATCTTGGATTTGTGTATTGTCTTTGTGAGAGATTTTCAGAACCTGGTTCTCAACTTCAATTAGCCCCAGGATAGAAACCCTTGGGTGGTTCGGTGAGATTGGACAAAAGCTCACCTCATCCCTTTGTGAATTCATTCAAAATTCATAGGTGCAGTTATCAATTTTCAGTTCAGTTTTGGAGGTCTGGTTTCAACATTGCAGCAGATTATTTTGGAGGCCAAATTATTTATCTCAGCTATTTCAGTTTGTATCTGCGTGTAAGCCCTATCCATTTAATATAATAAAGTTGAACTTATTTCCATTATCGCATTTTTGAGTTGACATAGTTTGTGTGTTGCATTTTATTGGCCATTTTCTTTTAGATGGATGAAATTTTTATATGAAGAATTTTGGTTGAGTGAAGTTCTGAAAAATTGTCAAATATTCCGTTTGGAATAGTTTAGTGTTATAAGAGTTGAGTTTCTTTCTAGCTTGAGGGTTTTCTCTTGTGACTTGTCAAGCCAAATTTATGATTTGTAGGGTTGATCTCGTGGTCAAGAATAGTGTCGGATTCCGGAGATTATTGTTAGAAAGCTGACCCAAGTCATTGAAGCTGAGATCGAGTTCGTATGCAAGATGACAAAGTTCTTGTCACTGGGTCGAATCCCTTGGTGACCAGATCTATGCTAAAGCGTTTTTAAGGAAGACGATATCGTTGATTTGTTGAAGGACGAATTTACTATTGGGAAAGGCCTAAATGTTGAGTATTTGATGATGAAATATAAGGCTCACTACACTCTTTGACGCGGATTGTCTAAGTGCAACAAGCAATTGTTATGGCAGGCTTGCTTAACAGAGATCAATTGCAAAATTTTTGTTTTTCTTTGTTACAGGTGTTATCTTCGATCTAAGTAAAAAGAGTTGATCCAATGACACAACAGTCTCTTTCCTGACATGAGTACGTGGTCTGAATTATGCAAATATCTAGATGTGTTGCATGCAATCTGGGGTTTGCATGAGAGCATTGAAACCTCAGTGTGATGGTCAACTTGATTGTTCTGGAGAGTAGGTGATTTCATAGGGTTTGTGAATCTTTTGGAAGGTGCACTTACATTGTTGTAATTGACTGCGAGCAAGTTTTACGAAGGAGCTCTGTGCACTGTGGTCTACGTGTGAGTCGAGTTTCTCTGATTGTTATGTGGAAGTACGAGGGCTGAAGTTCACCAACCTGAAGATCCAGTAACAGTCGGTTAGCAAGCAATCAGGGCAAATCTGTTCTAGTAAACCTGAGATCATTGTTGCCAGATAGAGTCACAACGTCAATTGTCAGTGTAGGTTGTATGACTATAGAACACGCACGCGAAAGGGATTAAGCTGTAATTATTTGCATGGCCAGTATCGCAGTACAAAGTTCTTGATACAAAATGATCACAAGTTATTTGCACGAATTGCAGAGCTAATTAGCATAATCATCTGTTGCGAGAAATTCGGGTGAGAGGCACAGGGCTGTCTAGAATGTCGTCGTGGGATACTATAGGGGCTGTGGGTGAATAAAGGCGCGGGTGAGTGAATTTGGACCATTTCCAATGAGTTCATGCCTTGTCCATCTAGATGCTCGGATCATGAGATGCATCCCAAGAATGAGATGGGAAAACCTACCCCCTAGAGTATCTTGATGCACATAACACCCTGGGAAAGAAGAAGTGTTCGACCCAAATCAGTGTTGCATGAACCGCCCCCCCTCCACAGATCGCAATGCGAAACTGCATCATGTGCAAAACTGTGGGCGTGCTACGTGTGGAATTGCGGTTTCAAAAATCGAAACTGTGGTTTTGTCGAAAAACCACGCTTAGACTTTTAGAACCATGATGGTTCCATTCGTGGTTCCACAAGCCCGAACGACAGTTCTCATGCAGTTTCGTGGGTCACTATTTTGTTGTTGTTGGAATTTAGGAAACCATGCTTCCTAGACACTCCCAAGTTGCTCCCTTAATGCTCGCTAGATGCTTCCTAGATTCTCCCTAATGGTAATGTTAAATTCTTAAAGTAAAAGGATGAAAATGAAAGATAAAAGAGAATAACACTTTCATTTTCATCGTTTTACTTAAATTTTTAACATTAGCTTGAAATGACTCAGGATGTTTGAGAGTCGTTCCAACCTCCTCGGACTACATATGGAGAAAATAGAATTTCATAGCCCATTCAAAATTCAACAGACTCGCAATTTTCAGAATTTCAGGATCAATGGGATTGTGACATTTCATTAGATTATATCATGTATGAGGGCATATGATTGGCATTTAATCAAGAGCACCAGGCCCTATATGTACCACAATGTTGTTGGTATTGATTGTTGAACTCCTTTGTCATGGCCTTAGCAAAAATGTACACTTCACTCAAGTCAAAATCATTGATCAGGCATGTTAAGTTTTTTGTACCATATTTTAAGGCTTGAATTAGCTAGTTTGGTCAAAATTGGGCAATGTTGATTAATATCCCTAGAGAATCGAGGGAGAGTGAAAGGCTAGAAGTCTGATCCTTCTTGAAGCTCGCATGTCTTTTGCTGGTATGTTGAAGGTTGTTGCTAGTTCTGAACCTGCTGCTATATTTGATGCTGGACTTGTTGATGGAAGAATATCTTGAAGGAGGGTTTGATTAGGCTTCTTGAATGTTGGAGTTGTCTTGGTCTTGAGTCTTGGATATCTCACTTTGATCTGATTTTAAAAGAAGAGGAGGTTTTTGGGATTTCCCCTTATGGGGTGTTGCCCTTGCTTGGACCCTAATTTCTTGTGTTCTTCGTCTCTTGTGATCTTCATGTTTTGTTCATTTTGGTAATTGCTTGATGAAAGAAGAATATAAATTTAATAAGAAGCCAACAAACATTCACGAGCAATTATCATGTAAGAGAAATCAATGCTAATATGAAAGCAACATGATTTTTCAACATGGTATCAAAGCCAAGTTTAGAAGAAGGAAACTTGAAGATCACATTTTGTTGGCATTTGAAGAAAATCATTATCATAGATTCAAAGTCTCAATTTGATAGAGAAATCCAACATATACTCTTTGTTTGGAACCCAAGCTAAGGAAAAAGGTTTGATCAGTCTTGTATTAACCTATGACATCCATTTGTATTAAAGACCAAGTTATTATTGAAGCATTCGAAAGTGAAGTACTTTGAGATATTTTAGACATGTATCATCTTAAGGTCATCACTCTGTGAAAGATATGATCTTTGAAACATTGACATATGAAGATCTTGCGGTAACCCTAGATAGACTTGGAGATTCGAACTAGAGATTTATAAAAGTCTAAGGTTATGGTACCTAACAATCAAGAGGTCCAAATACTTAATGATAGTGAAAAAAAACATTCTTTGAGGAAAGAATCTATGCTGCAAGTTTGAGGCTTCTATACTAGTTTGTTCTTACCCTAAAGAAGATCCTAGACTGTCTAGCAACTAATATCACTGAGGTTCTATACAGTGATGTGTGGTTTGACGGTAAGTCACATGGGCAAAGCCCGGGGAGACCGAAGTTCAAATCTCATTTGAGTACAATGACCTGCTGTGGTGGCAGCTAGAGGGGCGGATTCCCCTTTCCCGTGAGTCTGCTCTTCCTAAAATCATAGGAACTTAGTATACCCGACTTGCAGGTGGTTGGTTATGTTCTTGGTGTTATAGTGGCAGCTATGTGGTTTGATCCTGGGTCTCCCATAGATTAGGCCTAGTAGTTAACGATTCACCATGTGGTTAAAAAAAAACTGATATAATTGAGGTTCTGAGGGACGCTACTCCATGATAATATCTATTTGCGAAATGTGAAGCAACCGTACTCCTATACATAAAGAAGGGAAGTAATGCGAAGCTCTTCTCTTGGCACCTATACCTCCATGATATAACTAACCATCTCTATGAATAAGCTCGTTCTCTATGGCAATAGTTACTATAGTAACTCGTCTTCTTACATTCGATCCTGTTACAACATGCCTTTGGAATATTCGAGTGGACTTAATATTGAAAACTGAATCCCTCTAGGATTGATCTTTATGATTCGTATGAAGAAAATCCGATTGCAACATCTCTAACACACAAGGATTGGATTGAAGGCATATTCAAGGAGGAAATTTGTATAAAGGATAGAAGTATGTCATGAATGCTCATAACATGAGTTGTACTTTGTGGAACTCCTGAAGTGAACAAACAATATGAGCAATACCAGAAAATTCGAAGCTGAACAGGAAAGCATATTATCTATGCACTGGAAATGTGAGCTATAAGAATTAGTATTCATGATGATATTAAATTACAAAATATTTGAGCTCTTTCACATATAACATAATCTATATCATTCTCGATGGCAACACTCCTTTGAAGTACTCGAAACATACTCAAATAATGCGAATTTGGAGGCCTGAAGTTATGCTCATCACATGAGTTGTACTTTGTGGAACTTCGGAAGTGAACAAACAATATGAGCAATACCAGAAAAATCGAAGCTGAACAAGAAAGCATATTATCTATGCACTCGAAATGTGAGCTATAAGAATTAATATTTATGATGATATTAAATTACAAAATATTCGAGCTCTTTCACATATAATATAATCTATATCATTCTCGATGGCAACACTCCTTTGAAGTATTCGAAGCATACTCAAATAATGCGAATTTGGAGGCCTGAAAGTTTGCCTTAGAAGTTTAGTACAAGAACAAAAGTAAGACTCACAATTGATGCTGAAGTTGACCTTGTTACACACCTTCATGGAGGACAAAACTATAATTGAAAGATCACTTTGATATGGTGGAAGGGATTGAATCTAGAAGCTGAAATATTTGGAGCACATTTGTGAGGCACAATAGTACGAAGCAATCATAACTTCCTAACTATATGTAGTAAAAGGACTAACCAAATCAGTAAAGCTGACTTGTTTGAAGGGAAACGTTTGAATGGAACAAAGACAAAGCATGCAACTTAACAAAATTTCTGAGGTTGAAGGAGTCAAGGCACTTTTTTTGAAGAATGTTGGCACTTGACAATTGAAAAGGACTAGATCTTTGCAAAGAAGAGATAAGGTAAGATTGTAAATGTATGGATAATTTGTGTGTATTTTAAGTCGATTATATTAACAAAGTCTTGGTAATAAACATTTTAGTAAAAGAGTTTGCATAAATATAGATTAGAGAGAATGATTGATATGTTAGCACAATAGATTGCATATGAAGTCTAGGCCTTCTAATCAAGAAATAAAATAAAAGGCTCGTCAATAGTGTATCTAGGGGTTAGCAACTAATCCACTTGCATGCGTGTAGAATTTACAATTTCTAATATGGAAAATCTTGAAGACCTTGAAAAATCTAAGGTTTTTTCAACTAAGTCTCTAGTGTGGTTGTAGAACTTTGCAATTAATAGGTCTTGAGGACATTGGCATCTAGGGGTTTGTAAAACCTAGCAAAGGCTTGAGCTAGGAAACCCTAGGAATAGAAACCCTAACTAATTGTTTCCACTATAAAAAGAAAAATGGAAGAACTAGTAGCTACTGAATGAGACAAGCTAAGGCTTGTGGTCATGTCTTCCTGGTTGAGAGGGAGTGATGGTGGACACCACATTCTCCATGTTGTTGAATAAAGTGTAACTAGGTTCGGTCTTCATGACATTGTAATTATGATTTTTAAACAAGAAAATGAATTTGTTATTATGCCTTGCTGCATGGGCTTCATGAGCAAGAGGTTTATTTTGTAGATGGCTCCGATTGAGAGCTTTAAGATTTCTATTTAAAGGTCAAAGAGTCAAAGTCATGAATAAAGAGCTCTTCTTGAGCACAATGTATCGTATTCAAGTCTATAGAAAAGTCTAAATGCCCTCCAAAGATGAGCATCATCACTCTTGATGAAGTCGACCTCCAAACAAGATAAATCACTGTCATGTCAGCTCAAAAGGAAGTCACATCAGTTCCCTCACTTATGTCGGCTTATATACAAGACTAACTACTATATATAGGTGTGGAAAGTATCTGCATTACAGGCAGACAAAATCTTGGATATCTCTGAAGCTTTAGTGGTGATTACAATGAGTAATCATAGTCTCAAGATCTCACAAATATCTGAAATCTTTGTTCTTTGGATGGGTACTATGAAGATTAATGTTCTCGGTCTCCTCACTGTCTTAAGGAATATAATCTCGTCGTCCTCCTTGTCTCAGTGATCACAAAAGCAACACTCAGTCTCAACATATTTGAAAAGTGGAGGATCATGAAGTGACACTCTCTCGGCCTACTCTCTAGATATAGTTATAGTTTTGATATATTTGAAAAGAGGAGAATTATGAAGTGACACTCTCTCGGCTTACTCTCTAGTTGAAGTTACAATCTTGACAAAATTATGATGAGAAGGTTTCATAGTAAGACACTCTGTCTCGAAGGTGCAGTCATGATCTTAGCATAGATATGGTCTCAATCTTAATGGAGACACAACCACACGGTTATGATCTCAGTGAAGGTGCAGTGATAGTTTTGCAGCGATAATGAAGGTCTCGGTGGTGCAGTAATGGCCTTAGTGTTATCTCAACAGTAAGAAGAGGATTGATGTCTTGGTCTTGGAGTGGCATAATAGGTTAAGGGTCATGGTCTTGGTATTCGTCAATTGGAATCTCTATAAGAAGAATTTTGTGTTGGTTTTCCTCTCCAAGAGGGAGAGGTTTTGGCCCTGGCAGAAAGCAACACATTTGTAATGCACTAGGCCAGGAATAACAACTATAAGTCTAGTGAAGCCACTGGTGGGACCGATACTCCTTGAGGAATGGTATACAAGATTGGAGTAGTCTCGAGGACCGATACTATTTGAGGATAGGGTAGTGCGTCCAAGATAATAGTAGTCTTGAGGGGGATCAATATTCTTTGAGGATTGGGAATCCAAGATAAGAATAGTCTTATAAGGACATACCTGGTGATTATATGAATGGGGTATGTACCTTGAGAGGCAGTGGTGGTGTCCAAATGTATACCTCCTAACATTATGCTCTAATCTAGTGGAGAGTTAGAGCTTGTTAGTTAAGGCCTTGCTATTTTGTAATTGATAATGCTGGTTATGATGATGATGCTTATCAATCTTCATAATTATCTTTGTACTTGTATCATAATGTATTTCATGCAAAAGGAAAAAGAAGAAAAAGAAATTTTTATTATCATTATTATTTTTATTAGTCAAACCATGTTATTTATGCTTCTAGGGTTTATTGAGTCAAAGTCCTATTTGGACTTCTTGTAAGAAACAAGAAAAAATAATTTTTAACATGTAATTTAGGTCAAAATCACCTCAAGAAGCCAAGTCGGCCTTGCCTGTCAAGTCAGCCCTGCCTAGGAAGAGAATATTCCACTCCCTCTGGACAAGAATAAATAAAGGACAAGTTTGTTTCATTGGTGTGCGATTCGTAGCATCTGTTCATCTATTATTCTACTGTGGGACAAGAAAAAGTAGTGAAGTTAAGCAATGAAAAAGAGAGAGGCCGAAGTTTGATCTTTCTTGAAGCCACCATGTCTTTTGCTAGTGTGTTGAACGCTGTTGCTAGTTTTGAACTTGTCGCTATATTTGATGCTGGACTTGTTGATGGAAAAATATCTTGAAAGAGGGTTTGACTGGGCTTCTTCACGGTTGGGGTTTTGTATTGGTCTTGAGTCTTGGATACCTCACTTTGATCTTATTCTATAAGAAGAGGATTTTTTTTGGGTTTTCCCCCTTGTAGGGTTTTGCCTTGGCTTGGAGCCTAACTGCTTGTGTTCTCTCTCTCTTGTGATCTTCATGTTTTTTTCATTTTGGTAATTGGTTGATGAAAGAAGAATATAAGAGAAATCAACACTAATATGCAAGCAACATGATTTCTCAATAGGAAACTCAAGGTAATTTACCAGGAGTCCTGAAGGGCTAGTGCTTTTGCGAAAACACCAAGTTTTCTAAGATAATAGCCAGGTTTTGAGAACAAGTCATTAGAGATGTTGCGTCATGTCCACAAAGAGTTGAAAGGGTTCCAATAGAGCCTAGTTTACCATGGATACCGAGCACAAGAAAAAAATGGCTCCAAAGGCCAAACTACAGCAATTTAGGCATTCCAGCTTCATTGCCTATGTAGATTAGACAGTTCCTCCAATGCGATACAAATTCTCAATTCCTCATTAAGGTGACATGCAATTTACATGCTCACAAAAGTAGCCTACAAACCTAACTTTGAATAATGAATCTCAGAATATTACAACAATGCATACAAGTGTGTTTAGACTCTCAAGATGATTTCATCATTCATAGACTAAGCATTATCAACATTAACTAGACAATTATGTAACACCCAACATATGATATATTCTGTAATTTATGAGGTCTACAACAAAATTAACAATACTAGATATTCATTATCACATTAGGCATAAATTTTCATTCATAAATCAAATGTACATTAACGATTATGCTTATTTGAGTAAGTTAAATCAACTTGCAACTGGAGAAGGGACTTCTACTCTCCACCCAAGAAAGAGATAGTCTTGGGTTCTTCCAAGAAATTTGCAATGTACAGAATCTGCAACAGGGTCACACAAACCTTAACTGTGAGCCTGGTCGTGGAAATAAATTTTGCTATAGAGAGATCTAGAAACCCTAGTTGTGCAACGCTTAGGGCAATGCCTTCAGGCAGAAATATTTGTTTCCGCTGCTAAAATGAGCTGTGGGGGAGGGTTTAAACCAATGTTCTGCCAAGACTCCTCGACGGGGGGACGTCGGGGTATATAATTTTTTCCCCTTTTTAATATATATATATTTTCAAATTCATATTCAATAATGAAAGCATAAATACGATGATACATACATAATTGAATTAAATAATGAAATACATTGATCCATACTCATCATCCTTACTAAAACATACATGATTTATCCATAGACCACAAGATTCAATAATGAAATACTTTGATCCATATTTATTATTCATTACTCACCACTCAAAATCTACATTGATTTAAAAATTAAATTCATCATTCTAGATTCAAAATTGATTTGAAATTAAAATTCATCATTCATCTTTCTAGTATCTAATTTGTACTAAGCAAAATAGACTATAATAGGTACTGAAATCTGAAGACTGGAATAGTAAGTTGATATAGCTAAAACTCAAAAATAGTGGAGTGATGAGTCTAAAAGTCACTCTAAAGTACACAAAGGGCTTGGTGCTCTTGATTAAATACTAATTACATATACTTGTACATGAGAAAATGCAATGGAAGCATTGCAATCCATCGAATCTTGAATTCCTGAAAAGCTGTTGAGTCTACTAGTTTTTGAGTGAGATCTAATATTCTACTTTGTCCATATGAAATCCAATGAGGTCAAAACCACTCTCAAACATTCCGAGTCATTTCATGGAGACATTCTCCTTTATCTTTCTTTTTCATTGTTTTAACTTTAAGAATTTAACATTACCATGAATTGGATAGCATTAGTAGGGCAATATAGTCAAATACTAGGTTTCCCCTATCATAAATCATTGTTTACAAGCAAATTTAAGGGGGGACAAATAACCCTTTTTAGAGGGGATCCCCCTTTTTGGGGAATCACGTTCCCCACAGTGGGGAAACGTCCCCCCTGCGTCTCCCCTTGTCTCCCCAAAAGGGGGATGTGGGGAAACGTTTCCCCAGACATCCCCCCCTGCGTCTCCCCTTGTCTCCCCAAAAGGGGGATGTGTGGAAATGTTTCCCCGGACGTCCCCTTGTCCTGGGTGCAAGGGGTGTGTGCACCCAACCCTGGGGACATGTCTTCGTGGAACACTAGTTTAAACCCTAGAAAATACCATGTGAAAACTTAGAAAAGCATTGATGTAAAAACCTTAGTTTGCAGCTCTTAGAGTGTTAATTTTCTAGCTCAAGGACATATTCGCTCCTTTGGACAACCTTCCTGATCTAAAGAAGACCCTCTTTTCCCTTAGAAGAATTTAAATCTGGTCGAGGAAAAACGTTATTTTTTAATGAGAAACCCACAAGAACACAAAAGTACAAGTCGACCGAAAGTCATAATTGGGTCTCCAAAGTCTAATATAAATATGCATGAAGCACACTTCATTTGGATATCATATCACACACATCTTTTTCTCTTCTATTGGTTCGTACACTTTTGAAATTACAAGGGTGGGTTCACACGTGCGAGGATGAGAGAGAGGCTACATTGACTTTTTGTTCTAGCATCTTTGACCAATGTTGACTTTTGGGAGTTTGGGATTAGTTTGACTTGGTTTGACTTGGGATTTTGCATTTGTTTTGGAGGTCGAATTCTTTGCAAGGGAGAGCAAAGTTTTGTGGGCACTTTGGCCTTGGTTGACTGTAGACTTGAAGTTGCCACTTGATCGCAAAGTTGATTTTGACTTTGACCAATTTTTGGGGCACCTTTTTGGACTATTTTGACTTGAATTTGACCAACAAAAGAGGTCGAGTTTTTACTTGTTGACTTTGACATAAATTGTAGATTCGACTTGTTGACTATGTTTGACTTTTGGGCTCATCTCTTGGATATTGGTTAGAGAATTGTTGGATATTCAAAGATGTTGACCTTTGACTCATTATTGTTGAATTGGAATATTGTATCTTTCTGTTGAACGCTTGATGACAATCTAATAGAAGAATTTTGAAAAGGTTTTCCCCCTTGTGGGGTTTTTCCTTGGACTTTGACCAAATCTTGTGTCTCTTGTCATTGATCCTGGTTGTCTTCTATTGCATATTGAATTTACTATTCTATCTACAATTGCTCATTGTGATTGGAAGATTAAATTTGTCTATAAGTGATTACTAATCGGAGAAAGAATTGGGCTAAGTTATTGTACTCACATAAGAATAGTGGAAAATTAACATAGAGCAATGCTGCTAGCCAAAAATTCTTTAAATTTGTTGTAAGATGGTTTGAAATCTAGTTTTGCAATGACAGGAAAAGTGATGTTACCAATAGCCTAAGAGCAGTTGCTAAAAATGAGTAAGATGTTCAGTTTGCAACCTTGATTTTGCAATCATAAGAAAATTGTGATTCTACTAGCTCATAGCCATGGATAAACTATTGAGAATAAGAAAAATGGATGTTGCCAAAATATGGTTTGCATTTGTTGAAAAATGTAGCATGGAAGGTCTTCTGGCTTGTGCCTTAGCTGAAAAGACCATGAGTTTGTCTTTCTCTTAGCGTGATGCAAATTCATGAGTTAGACTTCAGTTCACGCATAGTGTTGGAGCATCAGTTATGTGGATCTTTCTTCAGTTTGACTACAAGATTGAGTGGTAGTTACGAGTTCAATTTAGAATGAGTTGGGACTTTAGTGATTGATTGAAGGAAGGATGAGTTATGACTCCAGTGATGATTAGAGAGATAGGGTTCACTCTCAGTTAACTTGCCAATCAACGACTCGAGTTCTAAATTTGAACTAGCCCAATTTGGCATGGATAAAATGAGTTCAAAATAGAATGAGTTGGGACTTCAATGATTGATTGAAGGAAGGATGAGCTATGACTCCGGTGATGATTGGAGTGATAGGGTTCACTCTCAGTTAACTTGCCAATCAACTACTTGAGTTCTAAATTTGAACTAGCCCAATTTGGCATAGATCAAATCTATAAAGAGGAGGACAAAGGCACATAATTCACATATGGTTTGTAAGATCATCCTTGCTTGTGGTGTGTGTATCCTTGAGGAGAAAGAGCGCACGAGTTTGAGGAGGATATTTGCACTACAAACTAGGAGGCCAAGCGCACACAAAAATTGGAGTCTAGTGCACAAGGAAATAAAGCTAGGAAGTGCTCAAAGGATTAGAAGCAAGGATCAAGGGTTTGTAGGGTGAGTCCAAGCTAGTTTAACAAAAGAACATGTGTGTTCTCAGAGAGATAGATTGCCTTGTAAGAGATTCACTTGCTCAGGCTCAATCAATAAAGTACTAAAACAAAGAAAACAAGTTTTTCGATGTTGGGTTTCCTGAGAAAAATAAGTGTATATTGTGTGATGTGTTTTTATTTTTGTGGTTTTATTCCGTTGCTTCTAAGTTTGGAAATTCCGCATCTTAGTGAAAGTACTGTATATTTCAATTTTCAATTATTCATCTAAGTAGTTGCATAATTTCATGGTAAATTAACATGGTATCAGAGCACAAATTAGTATAAAGATCGACACCGAGTTGATCAATCAATGAAGAGTGCAGATCAAAGTTTTGAAGAGCAATTCTTTGGATAGAAGTATGACCTTCCAAGGGCAAATCACTGTTTAGAGGGAGCCTCAAATTTTTGTGAATAGAAGGAGAGGATATATGCGGTGTTAGAAGATAATGGGGTGCTAAAGTTTGTGAAGCAACAAATAGTGCCACTTACAAATGCCCAACAGTTGATTCGACAGAACAGGAATGACACCAAGGCTAGGAGGACCATTCTTGAGGGTATTAGAGACCATATTATCCCTCAACTCCATGAGAAGAAGACAACATATAAGATGTTTAAAGCCATCTTCGATTTGTATCAGGGTTCTAGTGATGCCAGGAAGCATGCTCTCAAAGAGAAGGTAAGAAGTATCTAGATGAGCAAAGGAGAGCCCATCATCACATATCTTTTAAAGTTCACTTAGGTTCAGGATGACCTAGGTGGTGTGGGCGAGACAATAGTAGAAAAAGACCTTGTGATACTTGCGCTTTTGGGACTCCATAAGTCTTGGTATAGTTTCTAGGATGTAGTATGCGACAAAGAGAATATTCCCAATCGGGAAAGGTTATGGAGTCATTGCGTTCAAGAAGAGATCTAGAGAGGCACTAGAACTGATAGAGAAGCTTCGATAGAGGATGAGGAGAACTTTGCCCTGACAGACAAAGATTGTAGAGCCAAGCGCAAGAAAGGCAAAGGCAAGGCTGATACTAGTAGGAAGGGCGAGAAGAAGAAGGATCTGAGCAAGATAAAGTGCTTCCATTGCCATGAGTTCAGGCACTATGCCACTAAGTGCCCTAACATGAACAAGGGGTCCAGTAAGGATCATGTGGTTGTGACAACTAAGGTAGATGGGTTTTCTTCTCAGTTTGAGAAATATTTCTCATTAATAGCTTGCATGGAAAGCTCAATAGGCAATAATGTATGGTATATTGATTCAGGAGCATCCTTCCATATGAATGGGAACAAGGAGTATTTCAGGTTGCTGGAGGAGAAGAACATGCAATTTCATATTGCACTATGAGATGATGTTAAGTATGCAACTATGGGAGTTGGTCTTGTTAGCTTTGAGAGGGAGTTTGGGAGCTCTCTCCATATCAAAGATGTTCTCTATGTTCCAGGCTTGAAGAAAAACCTTGTTTCTGTGGTAATTGTAGAGGACAAGGGTTAAGATGTCATCTTCAACAAAGGTAAGGCTTACCTCAAGCATATAGCCTTTGGATCAGTGAGTAGATAGGTGTGAGGATGAAGAATCTCTATAGGTTGTAGGTTGAAACACGCACAACCTTGAGCAACAAGGAAGGAGGTGTGCAGAGTAGGGATGGAGAACTTTGGCATAGGCGCATGGGACACTTGCATCATGAGGCGTTGAAGATCCTTCAGCAAATAGCCATAGGGCTACCATAGGATAGTCTTGACAAGAATGGTGTGTGCAAGGGGTGCACACTTGGCAAGTATGCGAAGTCATCTTTCCAAAGCTGAGATAACAGAGCCAAAGGGATTTTGGATCTGGTACATTCAGATGTATGCACGCCCTTCTCTTCTCCATCACTTATGAAACATAGGTGTTATGTTACTTTCATAGATGATTATTTCCAGAAGACATTGATCTTCTTCATGAGGAAGGAGGAGGTCTTCTCCAAGTTCATGGATTGCTCCAAGCATATTGAGATTAGGTATCAACATATTAGGGATTGTGTGTAGAAAGGGATAATGGAGCTACCTTATGTTCCAATAGAGGAGCAAATAACAAATATCTTGACCCATGCATTGGCAAGTGGTAGTTTTGTTTATTTCAAAGATAAGTTGGGAGTTGTAGGGAATCACTTCCTCACTAAGAGGGAGTGTTGAAAATATAGTGTGGAAGGTTGCCTTTCCCCTAGCATGATGTAAATTCGTGAGTTAGACTTTAATTCATGCGTAGCGTTGGGGGATCAGTTACGTGGAGCTTTCTTCAGTAGCGACAACAAGAGATGCTTTGAAATTCATAGAAAGAAGTAAGCTGGATTTATTTATTCACAACCTATAATCATATGACCAAGAATCAAGATGCCACAATTTAAGCAATTAAGTATTGTGAAGTATGATACTATTAAAGAAATGCTGAGAAATTTAACCTAATGCAAAGAAACTACTTCCGCCAAACAACTTTGCGAATAACAACTTGCCTTCCTAATTTCATAGATACCTTACGAGTTTCCATTCCAAATACCAGGTTTCCATCCTTTAGCTCTAACATTGTTGAAAAGTTGTTGGCAAATACCTCTATCACGTCATGAATCCTTTTTCAATATAAATGTTCACTTTTAGATGAGCTGTAATCAGTGGATATAAGGTCTACAAAGAATTCAACTGGATTTACATGCTTTGGACAAAGAAACCCGAATTTTTTTCTTGCAGTAAAGTGCTTAGAACATTGGAAACCTGGAAACCTATAAACTTGGAAATGTATCCATATTTTCTGGAAACGGATCAAATTTTCGTGAAACTCCTTTGAAATGTTTCCGACCTCACGCTGGCCGTTTCCGTAAAAGTGAAACGTGGCAGAAACGTTTCCATGCCGTTTGCAAGCCATTTCTTATGCATTTCTGTATCCGAAATGCTGAATGACATTTATGGGAGTCGGGGGTAGCGTTTTCAGAATCCTAGCCTAGATCACATGAAAGTTAGACATGTGGACATAGGGATTTTAATGTTCGACATTTGCGTCTAGACCCCCAAAACTATCTTTCTCACATACACACACACACATATATATTCTGTAATTGCATTTTATAACATATGTATGTGTGTGTCTCCATAAAATACACACATACATAAATTCATACATACATATGGATAGCCATGGCCCACACACACACATATTAAAAATTATAATTACAAAAAATAAAATATAGACATATTGATGCAATTTTTTGAATGTTTAAAAAATAGAACATCACACATAGATGGGAACACATCTATTGACATGTTAGGATATGTTTTCTGAATTTTGTAAATTTTTTTGATTTCTTTTGGTGCTCTAGTCCTTTGACACGTCTAAACACGTTAGGGTAGGGTGTTGGACACATGAAAGACGAATGCCATGTGTGTGGAAATGTTCAACTTGTGGACATGTGACATGTATGTCTTGTTGTCGCACAAAATGTCTAGGCACTACGACAACGACTCAGATCCGGGGTTGTCACCTTGATCCCCAATCTCTCCATTTAAGTTGTCTCCTAACAACAGGATAAGGGGGGTAGACCCTACGGAAATGGAATGAAGAACTAGCTGGGAACCCACCAGTTCGGGAGATACAATCAAGCGACCAAATACTTGTTTTAGATTTAGCAAGACTTTATGATTTGATTAGATTTAAACAATCGATACCAGTGCCTTATGGAGTCAACTATCTTGCTAGAAAGTTTAGGACCAAGTAATTGATGAGCAACTGCTGCTTGGATAAATAACTATCTTATGTGAAATGCAGATTCTAAAACTAATGTGAGATGCAAGAATCTTGGTTAATTTTAGTTAAATGCTTGATTTCGTAGTAAGTGGCAGAGAGAAGATAAGGTGAAGCAGACTAAGGTGTGATGAACAACACCTCTCCTGAAAATCTAACATACCTGGTGCCTCCGACGCTGTAGAGAGTTGTGGCTTTGACGACTACAAGGTCACCGTTTTAAATACTATTAAAACCAAGCTTCTCAAGCAATGATGGATGGTAACTATCTCTCTATCGACCAAGCTTATGCTTGGAAGTAAATTTTAGTATGCAAGGCTAACTTAATATGCAAATGCAAGGTGGAATTAGAAGTTGAGTGATTAATGAAGCAAGATTGCTTAATAATTTCAAGTACTTAATGTTGATTAGTATTTGATTATGACGACAAGTACTTATTAATGAGATCACAAACTTCACCGCAAGAAAAATTGCCAAGGTACCAAGTGCCAAGTAGATCCCCACAATTTGCAATTATTCAGTGATTATTAATGCAAAATTATCAAAATAATTTATGCCAGTAGTATTCAATTAGATTAAAGTAATTAGAAGCTCAAATGCCAAAGTAGATTTATCGATTTGCCAAATGATATGAAAGCACTTTGTTTATTAAGTTTTCAATGCCAATCTGAAAGAGAAGCAGTGTGACTTAGATGAATTGACAAGATGCTAAATCAATATTCCCAAAGAGACTTAGATGCTACCAATACTCAAGTTTATGTGCTTTAAAGAGTGATTAACTTCCCACGACAAATATGTTATTCTTGAAACAGTTGGAAACCAACGCTGAGCATATGCAACCATGAAACAAATAATAGTGAGCTAATTGTGAAAACAATAGTAGATTTCTTGTGAAAACAATGAACCAAATTGTCAAATTTACTTGTAATTCATTTATTGAGAATACTTTCAGAATGCAACATATGAGATCAATGAAGCAACAAATGAGAAACTAGAGGTCAGCTCAAAACCAATCTCCTTGCCAACACAACAGTGAACCATATGCAAGGGGAAACCAATTCTCGATGAGCCTAAGACCCTTTGTTGTGATGCCACTGTCAATTATGATCAGACCTTAGAAAACATTATGACATCATTAAACTTTCATAAAGAGAGCCAAACAGAAATTACATGCCGCTGCAAATAACTCATAAGTTTATTAGGTGACTTGTTAGGAATTTTTAAGGTATTTAGCCTGAGATTTTACTACTGCTATTAAACAAATGGATGCCGCAAATTAAATCAGTGAGAAAGCAATAGGTAAATGTTAAATGAACTCAGAAATTTTTATGATAGCATTCTTATGCTAAGATCGGACCATATGAAGCCTTTCCAAACAATAAGACAGCCACCTAAAATTTGCAAGTTATATCAATCAGAGAATGCTCAAATTTTATGAGTAACTATAGCAAATGTATGACTGCAGTATTGACAAATATGCTCAGAACAATCCTATACCATTTAAATGTAGCCCTTTATATGAAGTCAGTTAAGGCAGCAAGTAAATGTTGCAACAGTGGTGCATTAATTAAGATAACAGTGAAATTAAAAGCTTGTGAGAGCAGCAAATAAATTTATGAAAACAAAGAGTGAAATACCTCTGTACCCAATGCCTTTAGCAAACCCATAAATTACAATTATATTACTGCTAAGTTCAGACATCAGAAATTAAATTTTTATGACCGCAGTTAAGAATTTAAATCAGAGTTTAGAAGCGCAGTAAGTAAACTTATGACAATAAAAGATAATGCCTACTGCAATTTAGATATATAAACCCTCTGAAAATTCTTATGATAGTAAAAAAATTGTGATAAGATTAATTAATTAAATGTCCAAGTGAAATATGAGCTTAATGTCACTGCTTTAGATGTGATTAGCTTAATTAATTAGGCAGTGAATGGATAAGGGTTAAGAAATGAAACGTGAGGCCCAAGGCCTAGAAGTCTTTGCCAGAATCTTCAGTGATGAACAACCCAAATATCTCTGTAAAATCTGAGGATGTATCACTCAGAAAAATCAAATTCTATCCGCACAATGATCAAGATTTCGTTCAAGTCTAGACAACAAGAAAAAAGGCCAAAACTGGGCTTGCATTCATCTTTGGAGGAGGTAGATCTGAGGATAAAAGTTAGCGTTAGGACTCTGGGGCCTTAAAAAATTTGCCTAATGGTTCACAAAATTTTCAAACCCCAATCTTATTCCTTTAAATGGACAAAATTCAATTTTCAGTCTTGCAAACAATATTTGGGACAAGATCTTGCCCTCCATGGCTTAGGTTTGTCTCAAAACTCCCAGATCTCCTTGAAAAATCTCAGATCTGAAGATTTCCTTGGCTGATTCCTCAGATCTATTCCTGCAAACAATCTTTGAGCCCAAATCTTACCCTCCAGGGTTTAGATCTGGCTCAGATATGAAGATTTTCTTGGCTGATTTGTCATATCTATTATTGCACAAATAGATAACAAAATACCCAAAAACCAATGTGTACAAAACATAAAAAATCTCAAAAAACCCAAGTGTTAGAATTCAAAATTATGTTACAAAACTTCAGATCTACACAAGTAAATCACAAATCTATACAAATAATTTACAAATCTATACGAATAATCTAGAGATCTTTTAGATCTGAGAAGCAGTGATGATAATATCGGCGAGATATTGCCGATAATTGAAAATATCGCCGAGAAAATATTGCAATATTTTGGCTCTCAAGAGTATCATGATATTTCCGAGATATTGTCGATATCTCAGCAAAATATCGCGAGATGATAGAAAATATCGCTAGGCAGGCTAAGCCGCGGCTAGAAAAAGGGAAATTCGTCTATTTTTTCTTCATTTCTATTTCTGAGTGTTGGAGAAGGAAGGGGAAGAGTTTTGTGGTGGTTGTCAAGGAGGGATTGAGGATCAAACAACAATTATCACCATCAACTAAGATTTTTTGTGGATCAAAGATTGAAGAATAGTGAGACAAACTTCATTTCTTGCATTAACAGGTATGTTCTTAAAAACCCCTATGTTAATGATTTTTTCATAGATTTAGGGTTATGCTTGCTTGCCTCTTTGCCTACCAACATTTTGTTTCTTTGTTTTTTTTCCATTTGGTATGATTTTCATGCCCATGAGCCAATGCAAAGGCTTTCTCCATATTTGGACAGCAAGCTTCATTTTATTTTCAACTCTCTTATGCACCCTCTTATTGCCATTTTTCATTCACATTGCAAAATGCAAATAATGTAGTAGTTTTTTAATTTTTTAATTTTTTAAATGAGGTGGTTATTACTTTTTATATTTTGTGTTGGGGGTTTTAATGCCAATTTCTTGTTTTTGTTTTTTTTTGTTTTTTTTGTGCCCTAGGTTTGAATTAGTTCACTACAAATGTCAAATATGCCAAAAGCCTTGGACCCATTTTGGGAGTATGGGGAGCCTGTTGGTGGGGTAAATCGGGCATATATATCATGCAAATTGTGTGACCAAGATGTCAGAAGGGGTTACGTGATTTAAATACCACCTGGCTAGACACCCTACACATGATGCAGATGTAATGCCTTGTATGGCTTCTAGTGCGAAGGTTATACAAAAAGTTCTTAAAGCAATTGCTGAACAAGACAAGAAGATAGTTGCTAGGGAGAGGCCACTGGTCTCAGATAGCTAGCTGCTAGTTTTATTTGTTTTGCTACATATAAGTTTATAACTTATGATGATGAAATACTTTTATATATATGATGTTATTTTGTTTGAGTCCTTGATTGGACAATTATCAGGGATCAACGAGATATGTGATGTTATTTTGTTTGAGTCCTTGATTAGACAATTATTACGGATCAACAGGATTTGGTATCGCCTTTGAAGTTTGATGTATCATTTGTAATTGACATCATATATATCAGTGCCTTCTTCATATTTATGTGCCAATGTGTTTAGTTCATGTTGTTATTGCTTTATATGTTTAAAAACTTGAAAAAAATACATATATTATGCATTTTTATGCTTGCCGATATTTGTCGATATTTTGCCAATATTTTCGCCGACATTATCGATAAGATGTTTTTTGGACCCTCGCTTGCTGATACCGATATTTTCAACACTCCTGAGAAGTATGAGTCCAACTCCGCTCTCAGATCTGTAGATCTAAGGCTCTTTCTAGCTAGATCTATCAATTTTTCCATAGAATATTTAAAAGATTTTGGTTTTTTTGGGAGGTACTAGCCCATAAACATCATGATTAAAAAAATTAATCTTTAGATAAATTTTGAAGTTAGTATGATGTCCGTTCTTCAGAAAATATATGTTGAGAGTTGGTTGGAGAATTTAATTTTATCTAGGACACAATTAATTAAATTTTTGGCTTAGGATTTTAATTTAATTTTGCCAAAAAATTTAATTAATTGGGTTATGAGGGGATTAATAATTTTTCCAACCCTTTGATATTTAGCCATCGTGTCTAATTATGAGGAACCATGCACTAAATATTTTTTACAGGAAGATTTTACATTTTAGACCCTCAAATATCTGCCCAATTCTGCGACTCAAAATATGGTCCAGAAGACCAAGTAATTTGTAATAAAATAATCTAGCCAATTAGCTAGGATTATTACCAAATTACTTTTACAAGAACTCGATAAAATACACTAGGACTCACTTAATATCTTGATGACAAAATCAACCCTAGCTTTGTGGTGAGGTTAGAGGGAAAACTCTGCCGATCATTTGTGTCTAGATACATAGATGAATAAGTGATATGAAAAACTTCTAGGATAAAAATCGTCACCAAAATACTATGCTTAACTAGGTTGTTACATACATGATGGTTTTACTAAGATCATTTACATTATAACAATGCAAAATGGGTTTACATATTTAACAAACTGCTGACTAATGATGAAATCTGAATGATGCGAACACTTGAACATGATAGACCCCTTTTGCGAAAAAATGAGTGTACTGTTATGAGGTCGTTGACTTAGAGTGGTCAACAGGTCTACTTTAGCGTGTCATGTTACTTAATGAGAGTCGTGCACTTGTTCTTGGTTATTTTTGCAGAATTTGTTTTAGTTTTGTTCAATTTTCTTGCTATTACTTGTGAATCTCAACATGGTATTAGTGTAGGTGTGAACATCACTCAGTTCAACCGTTGATCCAAAGAATTTTGGCTAGTGGCATTCTCAAAATTACTTTGTGATTGCAAAACTAGGGTTTCTTGGATCACTCATTTTCTAGGGTTTTCCTTAAGAGTTTAAAACTCTTCATGGACAATGCTTCCTTTTTAGGGTTTCCTAGGGTTTATGCCCTCTTTCAAGGTCAACACCTCTTTTTCGAAGTTTTTTTTTCTTATGTTCTCTTGGGTCTATGATTCTATGAAGGTGTTGTTGAACTTTCCAGACTCATCTTATAGTGCACATTTGGCTTTGCACTTTGGATATTGGTCCTCCTTGACTTAACATGAATGGATTGTTGACTTTGGACTTCATATGACCAAGCAACAAAGTTACATGTTCTATCAGCCCTCTTCTATCTTTTCTTGTGAAACCTATTTTGTGATGTATTAAGGAGCTGTATATGCAATAAATATATCTGTTTCTTCAGTCATATTTCATATTTAACAGATATATGGTTGTAATAAGTTAATGGCTGTGTCATTATACTTCTTGGGTATGCCTCACTGGACTGTTATTAATATACCAGATCTGTTATGACTGATAATATTTGCTGCTACGGGGTTTTATCATGTCCTCCATGTGTTTTAAGTACCAATGGTTTCCCAGACTCAACTGCCATATGTTAAGACATTGATCTTGCTTGAATCCACCATATTAACTTCTAAAAATCTAAAAACATTACATTCTATAAATCAGGTTTGCAGATATGCATTTGGAGGACAGGTTTATGATCTTATTCTACGGTTTCCTCCTTTGATTAGAAAAACACTAACCTAAAGAGTGGACTGTCACTGAGGTCATAGTGGGTGGTGTCCTTGGGTTGTCTTTTATAGTTTACTTGCATTTTCTTTTGGACTTGGATAATTTTTGAAGTGCAGGTTGAAAGGTCAACATTTTATTGTGATGAATGCAGTCATATTACAAGTTGGGGAACACTCCTTCCTCAAAACTTAAAGGATTTATTCCCACTGTAATCAAAATTGATAATGCTAGTATGTTATGGCGTCAACATGTGGGACATACAAACTTTGGTTGCTTGTGACGTGTGAGTCATTTACAAATGGTTGATGGCCTTTTGTAGATTGAGCTACCTAGTGGTGTCTGTGAAGGTATATGTTGGGGGAACAACATCAAGATTGTTTTTTTAAAGAAATGAGGCAAACTTCTCAGTGTCTTGCAATTGTCCATAGTGACATTTGTGGGCCATTGGCACTGAACATGATGCCAGGATCCACCACTTTTCACTTTGGTCAGGTTTTGGTATCCCATTCATCATTCTTTCTTGAAGGAAGGTGGGTCATCCACTGGCATGTACTTTAACCATTTTGTCATTATGTGCTTTCACTTAATGTTTTGGGCATACTAATATGGATCTAGGTATGAACTAGATGGTTGATCGATCTTGACTGTATTCTTGTCCCTTCACTTCACTTAGGAGGTTATTCTTTGACCCTAGTCCAGTGGGACCTCCTTTAAGGCCATAGGGTTTTAGAAGGCATTACTGGGGAGGCTTTGATTGAAGTAACATCTCCATGATACTCCATACTTATCACTTTCCATATTTCCCAAATTTTTAATCTCCATTCTTTTGGTTGGTGGTCATAGGTCATGGGGATTGGCAACTTTCATCCTCATCGTTAAGTCTAGGCAAGAAATTTTTCCCTTAGAGGTTGATGCAACTAAAAGAAAGAAAAGCATATGAAAAGCACAATGAAAGAAAAAGATTAATCGAAAAGATGGTTAGGGCATTTGATTAACGCGTGGGAAAAAGCCATCACCCAGTTCTCGAGCACATGATGCTCCATCTATAAAAATAAGTATTGTATTGTCGCAACCTTGATGAGCGATTAAATGACTCATCATTTAAGGGTATTAAATGCTAAATCTGAAAAAGCAAGCTTGGTCTCCTGAGCTATGCACCCAAATCAAAGCTAATGATGTATAAGTAAAAGTCACACCAGAGGGGTGGAAAAGGATGGCTGAGGAAAGGGGTAACTAATGCCTCCATGATTACCCCCTTATATATATACACTTAGGATGTTGGACCACCATAACTTGGTCACTTGGCTATGGCACTCTACCTTGAAGTCATTACTACACAATTGCACCATTTCACACACACACCCACCTATGGATTGATGGGCTAACTTAGGACTTGTCACTTCCCCTTGGGGCCCGAAACATCTAATATGGTTATCCATGTTGTTTACAAGACGTGATCTAGTTAGATATTTGAAGGCAATCTTTGTGTAAAATATTATTGTGCTTTTAGCATTAGGTATGGTCCACTATGATGCATCCATGGTTATTGTAATTAACGATTGTTGATTTTCACTTGACCTTGAGAGAGTTTTGTCTCGTTTTTTCATGACAATTGTCGAGGCCTCTTGAAATGATTGCCCTACTTTCTCAGCAACATTGTAAAGGCCATTTTATCCATTCTAGTGAGAGAGTATGACCCTGTTGATGCAGCGTTGTCTATCCAGAGTAGAATGTTGGGCTACTTAATGACCCCACATGATGCTTGACACTCTGAGGTACCCCCTGTGGTTGAAACGTTGAGCCCATGAAGGTTGGTGCTGGAGATATTGATGATGTGCTTGATGGACCCAAGATACTTCCAGGGTGGCCTTGACACTATTTGATGGGCATCGCTTATTCCAGAACCCGGATTATGGTCATCCTTGTGATGACAAAGGAGGGCTTGCACATTGCTTTTGAGCCCCAACACTTGAGTGAGAGAGTGCCATGTCACCCCTCGTGCCCTTTGGAGGGTGACATTTGGCACCATGGATATTTGTGTTGGTATGGGGGCACTTTGAGGCCATGCCCACGATCTAGGAGCTACATCTTGGAGTATGGAGCACACACTATCCCACATAACACTTGTGGTATTTGGAGCTCATTTGGAGGGTGATGTCATGGTTGAGGAGGTTTTTCTCCCATATATGTGGGCATTTTTGGCATCTTTGTTATGCTTTTGAGCTATGAGTTTGGCTTGTAACCTTTATCTTGTGGAACACTTATTAGGGCTTCTTTAGTTGTATTATTCCAGAAATGGGTTGGATAGGTCTCATATAGATAGAGACTTCCCTCATTTCTTACACATTAAATTCTTTTTCTCTCTAAGAAAGTGTGAGCTAGTCTTTTTCACTGCTATGGGCAAGATGTGCTCTTTATTAGTTTGACCTCGTGAATGTGATTTTTGCATGGAGACATTGTTTTGAGATTGAAAGAAGTGCCTTTTGTGGAGAATCTTGTAAGTTTATTGTCTTATCATTAATATTTTGCTTGTTGAACGTTTAAAGTAGGGTTTCTATTATGCCATGACTAAATGCTTAATTGTTGTTGAAATCTTGCTTCATTATTGCATGTAAAATTGTTCTTTATAAGGCCTTTAGGAAACTCTTAATGTGCAAAACCTATATTTAATTTATGCCCTCACAAGAATAATAGTTAGTGTTTTAAAAATGGATGCCCTAGGCAACCCACTTTTCTCCATCAAGGTCTTTCCCTTAAAATTTTACCCTAAAGACTCCATTAAACCCTAGTAGGATATAGCAATAATCGTTAGTGTGTTCATCATCCATAAATTCAATCAAGGTTTCTCTCCTTTTTCTCTTTCATAGATAGCTAGGGAAATCACTAGGGTTTCTAGGGAAAATTTATGCATAAAAGTGAAGATTGAATGGATGTTTGTAGCCCATAATTTAGGAATTGTGTCAATAAGTTGTTTTAAGTCAAAATCTAGCATAGTGTCGGGTCTACACTTCCTAAATAGGTCTGACAACACTCTCCTTTTTGCTGTTTATGCATACCTAACAACCACCAGATTAATTTCACTGGCCTAACCCTATTCTCTATTGGAAGGTCTTGATCCTTTGTTGTTGAATATCATTCTAAGATCTTTTCTTGGGCTTCTATATGACATTGCACGCCTCATCATTGCATATCTTCCAAGCCCTAACTTATGGCAACCTATTTCTTGGTCTATGGATAAAGTATGTAATCCCTAGTATAAAAGACCTAGGCCATCTTAGGCCTTGCTGTTACTCTATCCAACAATAGACCTTTATTCATCACCTTGAGCTATAACAATATAATATCTGTCTAGGTGATTTATGGAAACCCCCCTTGTGGTCTAATTCCACTAAAGAGTAGGAGAAAGGTTGTTGAGGTGGCAATGACAACCCTTTCTCTTGTTGCCATAAGGTTTGGCCCCACCCACTGAAGCTTTGCTCTAGGCTTGCTAGATTTTGTGGCAATAGGCCGCTCATTCTATTGGTGGAAAGTACTTCCTCTCACTTATTATTGTTTTCTCTCACTACCTTTTGATATACCCCATGCAATCCAAAGATGAAGTTTTCAAGAAATTCAAAGAATTTAAATTATTAGAGGGCAATCAAATTAAGAAAAACATAGTATATCCCAATGTTAATTATGGAGAAGAATACTCTAGTAGTAGTTTCCAAACCCTTTTCAAATCTCATGACATCTCTTGGTAAAGGAATCTTCTACAATGAGATGAAGAGGCTAACCAAAAGAATAGAGCTGTTTTGGAAATGATTTGATTTATGCTTCACTATAAACAAATGGAGCCTAAGTCTTTGGGGAAGTAGTTGATGATGCGTAACTTGCATAATCAAGTAATACCTACTTATGTTGTTCAAGGTATGAGTTGTATGACTATCTTTTAGAAATTGCATGACACCAAACTTTTAGTTAGATTCTAGAATATTTGGATCATGTGCGTGGTTTAATATCGATGGGGCAAAGTAAAACAAATTGGATCCAAAAAATTGCAATCATGTTTTGGTGGTTACAATGAAATTTCCAAGGCATCTTGTTTGTATGATCGTTTGACTTATAAGGTGATTGAATGTAGAGATATCTTCTTTGATGAAGTTCTTACTCACAGTTTGTCAAGATCTTTTCCACTGCTTCTTATTGGTGATTCATCTATAGATGATTCTCAACAAGTTTGTGGATCCATGTCCTCAACAGTTTGATGATGAGTCTTCTTTTAATTTTATGTGTTTACTCAAGCACTATCTCTACAATAACTGGGTGAATAGATGTTAATAATGAGAACCTTATTAAATTCTTTGTATCTCTAGAAAAGTCTCTTCCTCTATATTGATTAAACTCTCCAACACTCCTTTCTGAGTAGCTAAGCAACTCAACAATGTTGAGGAAGGCTTCTCATCTGGTTCCTTTGTGTCAATGACTTTTTAATAGGTCAATACCTATGCTAAAGTGGGTGTTATCCACTCTTTTGGACTTTATCAGTTTTCTTCTACCAAAAAGTGAAATAGATCATCGTTGAAGGCCTCTTCCACCATGGGCCTTCCTCACCAAAGTTGTCATTGAATGGGACACAACTATGTTTACCGAGTATGAGCTTTTGGTAAAGATAAAAAATTGAATTTGAATCTTTAGAGGTGGAACTTCTTATAACAAACTCTAGCACCTTAGTGCACAACCTCACTTAGTGACCTAGAGAAATTGCAACAATGGGAGTGTCACCACTGTTACCTTAGCAACAAGTCTCCTTGTTTTAGCGTGGGGTGGATATGCAACACAAGGTAGGCTTCCTCTGTGAATTTTAGGGATCAAATGGCTTAGTTAAACCAAGTCAGGAGTCCCTTAAGAGTTCTACTTCTATCATTAATATTTTAGAGGATTAGAGAATTAGGGCTTGTAGTGATTTCAGAAGTAATTTCCAGATTTGAGTTCAAAGGATCCTATGGCTCTTCTAGAGGTTTAGGTCAATCAATAAAGGCTCAAAGACGTTCCCCAAACACATATGATCAAGAAATCACCTTTTGCTGAAATAAACTAGCACGTAGGATTAGAAATTGCAGCAATAGAATTTTTTAAGACAACAACAAATATAATCCTAGAAATTATGATAATGAGGTAAAAAATGAAGGCTAAAAATGAGTAAACAAGAGAATTAATTACAACATTTTTTAGTGGTTTAAAGGCATATAAAATGGGCAAACAAGAAAATTAATTACACCAATTTTCGGTGGTTTAAAGACATGTAATCACAATTAAAACTTTACACATCATCTCGAAACTTTTGCTTTTCAAATATATCCCAAACAATTTCTCACCATATGGCATTAGCATCTAAGTCAATAAATGTTGAAAATATATGATTTTGTTTGTAATTAAACCCTAATTTACCCTAGAACAAAAAGAACGATGAGTTTTAGAGATTTAAATGATTGACACAATAGATAAGAATAGTGAATTTCTTAATCTAGGGCTAATGGAGTACATAAGTAACAACCCTTGGAAGAAAAGAGATGGATATGGGTTACAAGAAACTAAGAGAGACTAACTTGTGTCCCTTAATCCTCTAATCCTACCGTCCTTCTATTTTTTTGGTTAAATAAGGGAGGGAGTTTAACTTAGGTCACCTCAAGAGAGCTTAATGAAAAACCTTGTTAAAGAAGAATTAAGAAATAAAAATACCAACAAAATTATGGTGACTGTTCAATAACCCAAAATAATAATAAACAAGATTGGAAGAAGATAACGTACATTGAATAGCACATATCATATAGGATAACCAATAATCATCCATGAAAAGAGAACCATCCATATCACAAAATCTCCCAAGAGAGAAGTTGCTCAACAAGTGCTCCATAGCAAATTTAGAGAGAAATGACAAGTGCAAGAGAAATGATATCTTCCAAATGTGCAATGATTCAACTGAAGGGTAACATTCCCCTATTTACACTAGGGAAAGTAAGCACTTTACTCTTAGGCTAATAATTCACTTAAGCCTTAAAAGTCCACAATAGTGTTGATTTTGGGTAGCATCGAATGTGCTCTAGCCTTGAAAATTGGTGGAGAGGCTAAGGCACATGAGATCTCCAAGACCCAAAAATCGTTTGGAGAAATTCCACCGAGATGAGGAGTTATTAAAATAATTAATATTTTTAATGGGTTCCTAAGTCTAAACTTAGGAAAATAAAAATATTAATGTGTATTAATAAAATATGGGTGAGAAAGTTTTAAGTGACGAAGATTAAGCTAGTTCTAATCTTAGTCGTTGATTAGGGACTTAATCTCGACCGTTGTTTCGTCAACAGGAATAGTATAAGAGGAGGCTTGAGGGTCAGTTGAAGATACACCAAGTGATCAAAGAATAATTTTCTGGGGCGAGGTTTGCTAAGGAAATCGAGTTAGTGATCAAAGTTGCAATGAGGGGCAATTTAGCAAGGGATTTTTATCTGAGGTTGAAGAATACATAGCAGAGAGGCAACACAATGCCGGGGGAGACATCGCAGGCCCTAGAAGGGCTGACGCAGAGGTTGAAAAGCCGACACAAATGACGTAGAAGGCTGACGCAAAAGCTGTAGAGGTTGACGCTGGGCCTGAGAGGCAGCGTTGGGGAGATTTTGTGGGGTAGACTGGGAGCAAATCAACAAATTCTGAGCCGAGAAAGGGTGACGTAGCTCCTACAGGAGTGATGGAGCTCTTGGAGGAGTGACGTAGTTCCAGAGCAGTGCTTGGAGTAGCTTTCGCTCTCTAGCATAAGGAACAACCAGAGTCGCTGCGGGGTTTGATCATTTGGTTGCTGATTTTCTGCAATATCTGTCTCTGGATAGAGGTACTACTGGCAAGGATATTCTCTGTTGAGTGAGCCATTTCTGGCACCCTAGTTGTATTCGCGAAATCTGCTTAATAAGACAAACGCTCTATATGTTGCAACAAATTTCTCGAATTGGGTTTTTCTAGGGACGATTGTCCATAAATAAGGGTGTCCCTTGTGCTATTGTCTCTGTTAGTTTTTGTGCATGATCTGTATAATTGTGAAGGTTGCAATAGTGTTTACTTCGATGTCTATGCAATTAAAGAACAAGTAGGAGATTGTAAACCAGTAACTGCAGTAGGGGTTTCTGATGTGTTAGATTTAGTAATTTTCACATGGTATCAGAGGCATACTGCAGATCATAGGCGACTAAAGACACCAACCAAGAAATTTGAGAATTTGTAGCAGAGAAGCCACTGTCCCGAGAGACGATGCTGTTCCAGAGCTGAAGAGGCAAGAGGAGTGACGCAATGCACAGAGTGTGACGCGGAGGCTTAAACAGTGCTTGCGTCAGCACTTTGAGCCAGGATAAGGGCCAACGCAGAGGCATAGGAGGCCAACTCAGGCTCATGCAGAGCCACGTCATCTTTCTTAGCCAGGAAGGATTGACGCAATTGGCCGGGAGGAGTAGATTCAGAACACGTAGAGATTGCGCAGAGCCTGAAGGGCTTAGATTCTTCGAGTTGCCAGGGCTAAGGGAGCTGTGCAAATTTTGATTTGAGAAGCTGGTGGGGCGCTGTTTCTGTCGGTGCAGAACAGTGTCTAAGGAGATTGAACCAACGTAGAGGGAAGCACTACCTTGGCAGATTTCTAGCCAAGAAATCTAGATCCGGGTTGTAGAGACAAAGGAGGATTGGAGAGGAGTGATTCGACGATTGGCCGAAGGATTTTCGAGAGGGAAATCAAGACTCAGAGGGAGTCTAGGGAAGAGGAGCAGAGATGGCAATGAATGGGTTGAGGGATCATGACAGAT